>RCUC01098763.1:0-22878 GCA_003697995.1 Taxidea taxus jeffersonii | reverse complement strand
CCCCCCCACTTGTGCACTCTCTCAAATAAATAAATCTTTAATAAATAATATTCTTGCTCTAAAGTAGTCTAAAGCTGAAAACTGTCAACAATTAGACAAGTGCACTATATAATATAATAGAGGTATGTATAGGGGTTCCTGGAAATATATGAAACAGACACCCAACTCTAAAGAAATATGAGGGTTAATGGAAACTGCATAGTAGTGACTTCTGAACTAAGATGATAAACATAAATTAATAAGCAAAGAAGTAGTGGGAGGACTTGGGGGCAGATTGAACTTGATGTACAGAGACACAAAAGAATGTGAATTCTTTGGGGGAAATGCAAGTAATTTGATGTAACAACATAGATTGCTTATGAGAATGGAGCCAGAGGTAAGATTTAAAGAAGGTACCACTAGTAATTATATGCTGTGAGCAGCCTGAATTTTTTTCCTGAGGGAAGTAAGGAGATTTTGAAGGGTTTTAAACCATTCTTTATATGGCATGATTTTGATAGGTACTCCCCTTTCTGGCTATTTGCTCTGCTTTCCTTAAGCTCCATTTTGTTTCTGACCTTCTAAAAAAGCAGTGCTCAGAAGCCTTTATGACAGGCATACTTCTCAGTTTATGTGTTTTACCTTGTTCTCCTGTCAGAGATAGTGTTTTGTTTTGCCAATGTTCAGAATATTATGTGTGCCATTGATCCACTTGTGTCTTTATCCATGTTTAGTTATGATCCAATTCTAGTTACAACATAGTAACTAATTATTTTGCTGAACAGCTGCAGTGTGAGCACTGTGCTGATAGCCAAGAGATTTAAATAAAACATTTCTATACTAAGGAGCTTACAGTTTAATAAACTAAAATGCTAGCATAATATGTAGCATGGTAATAGTGGTTGTCTGTGTTCTGTGCCATTTATATTTGAGACACTGTTTTAAGGCTTTTACATATGTTTGTTGATTAAAGTAATCCTCTGAGGTAGGAAATACAGCATTTATAGATAAGGTAATTAAGGCTCAGAGAAGTTAAGTAACTTTAAAAGGTCACATAACTCTTGGAAGAAGCAAAAACTGGAATTTGATTCTAGGTTTGTCTAGCTTCAAAGCTTAGCTCTTCGCATTAGATTATAAAGCCTCAGCATGATTATTGTAGTGATAGATGTACCAATTACAAAGCAAACATGGAATAGAAAGAGAGACTTAAGTGACAGGAACCCAAGATGGCTTCCTAAAGTAATGTCTAAACAACAGTTTGAATAGATGAATATGAGCCTACCATGGTTTTTTCCTTTTCATCTCTTAACAGTATTGTATTCATTCTAAGAAATGAGCCTTAACCAAAACTTGGTATCATCCTTAGCAATTTTTGCACCTTTTCTCATTATAAGCTTTAATTTTCTTGAGAATATTTTAACAGTTACTTGCTACTTTTTATTAAATACCTCAGTTATGTGGCTTTTTGCCCCAGTTCCCTATGTAACTATTACAAATACGAATTCATTGGAGATCTGCTTATTGAACCACTTTAGTATATTAATTTATCTTTCTCTTTTTTTTCATCTGATATCATGGAAGCATGAAATTCCAATTGCTACACTAATATACTGACTTCTTCACATAGGTCATAGGTTTTTAGGCATTAGCTTAGAAATAACATCCAAATTTAGTGGTTTTAAATTTAGTGGTTCTCACAAGGGAAATTCTTAAAATCCTGTGTCAAAAAAACTTGAATTACTAAATAAGTAAATGTTTTTGTTTTTTATATTACAATAGTAAAGTATAAACATGTTGGGGGAGCAGGGAATGTCCTAGTACAAAAGTACCAAATGAAAAGTCTATTATCCTAATCTTCCCTTCCCCCTTATTTAGGCCCACTCCCCAGAGGTAAGCAATTTTAACTGTTTTGGTTTTAGTTCTTTGTGAAGTTTCTACCAAAGTTCTGTTTCTTGATTTGTCACCTTTTAAGTGGTGTCTATTAAATCCTTTGTTACAAAGAATAAAGAATTTCATTTACCTGTGTCACTTCATCTCCTAGAATTTCCAGTTTTTAATTAACATTAGTTATTTCGTAATCTTAAATGTGTATTCCTTTAACTTTAGAAAATATCTTTTATCTCTCATTATGTTTAAGATGAAGAAATTAAACACCCTTGAACTCCCTTTTCCATTTTTTTTACCAGTCCGCTCTTTGTCTCATGAAATTTCAGTAACTTTAAAACTGTGTTTTCTCTTTCTCTCACAGTATTACAATGACTATGGTGATATTATTAAGGAAACACTGAGTAAAACCAGGCAGATTGATAAAATCCAATGTGCCAAGACCCTCATTCTCAGTTTGCAGCAGGTAAGAAATCTGAAAGGAAAGAGATAAAGAGTAGAATTAATGTTATTGAACACTTTTATGTGCTAATAAGTATGTACTAGGTATATCATACCTCATTTAAACTAGGTCACTGTATCAGTACATTAGTATGGATACTTTCCGATACAAAGACAGGTTGTATGTCTTTTCTTTTAGAAAATAATCTTATAGTTCATATTTCAAATAGATGAAATCCTAAGGTGATCTACTCTTGGACCAGATGAAATGCCAAATAGATATTTAAAAAGTAATCATTTAAAAAGAAAAATTTAAAGGTATATTTTAAAAATATTTAATGAAGACAGGGCTAGAATAGTACTCAAATAAGAAAATATGTCACATGTGGTGGCACCTGGGTGGCTCAACTGCTTAATCGGCTGCCTTCAGCTCAGGTGATGATCCCAGTGTTCTGGGATCAAGTCCCCTGTCGGGCTTCCTGCTCAGTGGGGAGTCTGCTTCTCCCTCTCCCTCCTGCAGTTCATTCTCTCTCTCTCTGTCTCTCTGTCTCTCACAAATAAATAAATTTTTTTTTAAAGTCACATGTTTTATATATATATAAAGGTGTTCTGAATTGATAAATGCTTACTGAATGCCAAGATTTCAGGGGGTGGGTGGGGCTGTAGGTATGTGTATATAAATGTAAATACATTTATACGTCAACCAGCATCCTAAACAAAGTTTAAACAAATAACAGGTTCAGGGAAATATTTTCAACCATACATAACAAATCGTACAATCAGTAACAAAGATAAATCCCATTGAAAAGTGAATAAGGGATATGAAAAGCCACTTTTCAGAAGAGGAAATCTAAAAAACCAATAACCATATGAAAAGAGGCATAATTTCATTAATAATTAATGAAGTACTGATTGAAACAAAGATGTTTATCACTGATGGGCAGATTAGCATGAATTTAAATGATGGTTAATACCAATCAATGATTGATAAAGCTGTGGAGAAAAGGGCCCCTTGTAAAAGAAATTGCTATTGCCTTCTTGAAATACAATTTTGCAGGATATTTCAAAATTGAAGAAAGATATTTTAAAAGTCACTATTTTTGCTGCTAGGTATCTACATTGGTACATGCAGGTACACACAAAGATGTTTATGTATAAGATGTTTATTGCAGCAAGTCTGCAATACTGAAAAATTGAAGATCGTCTAAATATCCCATCAGCAGAGGATTGGTTAAAGTGTGCAACTCTGAAGTAGCTAAAAGATTTTTAAGACAAAATATTAAGTGAAAAATAGCACGTTTCAGAGAAAAGGCAACCCTCTTACACTGTTGGTGGGAATGCAAACTGGTGCAACCATTCTGGACAACAATATGGAGGTTCCTCAAGAAGTTAAAAATTGAACTACTCTATGATCCAGCAATTGTACTAGTAGGTATTTTACCCAAAGGATACAAAAACACTGATTCAAAGGGATACATGTACCCCAGTATTTATATTCTGTATATTAAATGTTATTATCAACAGTCAAATTATCGAAAGAACCCAAATATCCATTGCTGATGAATGGATAAAGATGTGATGCATGGGAGGAATATTACTCAGCTTTAAAAAAATGAAATATTACCATTTGCAAGGATGTAAATGGAGCTAGAGATTATTATGCTAAGCAAAATAAGTCAGAAAAAGACAAATAACCATATGATTTCTCTCATATTGGAATTTAAGGGGGAAAAAAACAGATGAACATAGAGGGAGAAAAAGGAAAAAAGTGGGGCAAACCAGAAAATGGACTCTTAACAGTAGAGAACAAACTGAGAGTTACAGTTAATAGAGTAACTGGTAGGGGGATAGGCTGAACGGGTAAGCAGTAATGGATATTAGGGAAGGCACTTGTGATGAACACTGGATGTTGTATGTATGTGATGAATCACTAAATTCTATACCTAAAACTAATGTTACACTGTACATTAACTACCTGCAATTTAAATAAAAACTTGAGAAAGAAAAATAGCAAGTTTCAGGACAAACTACATTGTATAGTGTCATTTATGTTAAAGTTTTCTGTATGTAATACATTAGTGTGTCTAACCTGGTCTAGAAAACCTTGAAACTTTAACATTGATTACCTTTGGAGAGAATAATATTCAGTGGGAAAGAGGAAGGAGAACTTTTATTTTTATATTCCTTGAATTTTGCACAGAGATATATTCTTTGTATTTAAGTGTAAGTTTTAAAGTTTAAGGCAGTTGTATATAACCATCTCTGAAAACATTTTGAAGTTCAAGAATTTATAAATAATTATGTGTGGATACATTTGAAAAATGTTTGGAAGAACTGCTGTTTCTAGTTATGGCACTGTAAGTAGTTCAAACCAATGTGTTGCTGAAGATGAAGAAAACTAAAAAGATGAACAACAAAATTTATTGAAGTGATAGAAGTGCTATTTCAGTGGGATGGTATGATAAGAGTGAACTGAGAGATGGCTGAGGAAGTGAAGAACATAAATGTAAACAATATTATTCTGGATCTTTGCCAAAAAGGAGAATCAAAACAATGTATTGATAGCTGGCATAGAAGATTAAGTTAAGAAGTTAATGGCTTTTGTATTTTGGGGTTTTAAGATGCATGCATCTTAACTATTGTTAAGGATCCAGCACAGAGCAGAAAGTGTAGGAGCAAAATTCCTGAATAGGTAAAATGGAGTGAGATCTCTAGTACATTAGGAGGGAGTGGCTTAGATGAAAGCCTGGACTATTCATTTCCCATAAGAAGGAAGATAGATGTGTACAGATAAATTTAAGTTTCTAACCTTGGTGGTAGAATGATGATAGCTTTTATATCCTTTAGTACTTCAGGATTTATTTGGTTGTTATTTTGATACAATATATGTAATGTATGTGTAATTTATAAAAGCCCTCTATCCAGCTTAAGAATTTTATTGTATATTTTGTTGTTGGGTGGTAAATATCACCTCATATATCCAAATGTCTTCTTTTACATAATGTTCTTGTCTGAGGTATAGTAAGTGAAAAAACAAAGTTCTGAATGCTATATTTAATATATTGTCATCCCTATTAAAACATCAAAAAGAACGCATAGATATTTATAAATATAAATATATTTCTATAAACATGTTTCCTTTCCCCAGCCCAAAATATATCATTTTTTTGTTAAAAAGAAGTAAATTCCTGTCTTCATTTATCACACAACTAGCATGAAAATGAGCTCAAGAAATTAGTACTAGTAGATGACTTGGAGAAGGGGAACAATGTGGCTACAGTTCAATG
Organism: Taxidea taxus jeffersonii; assembly: GCA_003697995.1. Taxonomy (NCBI): domain Eukaryota; kingdom Metazoa; phylum Chordata; class Mammalia; order Carnivora; family Mustelidae; genus Taxidea; species Taxidea taxus. The sequence goes on along the minus strand of RCUC01098763.1, from coordinate 17,287 downwards.
CAAGGAGTGTAATATATATTTTACCATGTGCCTTTTAAATATTTTTAAATTATATTACCTATTCTAATAATAAAATAAACAAATTTTTCTTAGCTGTAGGTTTTTTTCCTCTTTTTTTCTTTCAACCAGTTGTTTAATGAACTTGTTCAAGAACAAGGTCCCAACCTAGATAGGACATCTGCCCATGTCAGCGGCATTAAAGAATTGGCACGTCGCTTTGCCCTTACATTTGGACTGGATCAGATCAAGACACGAGAAGCAGTTGCCACACTTCACAAGTGAGTGAGCTAAATAAATACTTTCTGTTACACAGAATCTGGTTTACTGGAATTTAACTGAAATGACTGCTATTTGACCCATTTTTAAAGTGACAAATGATTGAATTTTCAAGTTATAAGAACTTTAGAGATTGTGTAGTGTAGTGAATCTCAACTAGGAGGGATTTTTTAATTTGAAAAATACTTCAACTGCCCGTTTTTTCAACTTACAAAGTATAAAAAGTAAAGTTTCACAAAATATTCTTGCCTGTCAGTGAGAAGATATTATAGGAGACATGGTTTTAAAACACTGTGCAATGCTGATTTGGTCAACCTTACTTTATAGCTGAAAACTGAGTGACACACAGCTGCTTGATACCATGACCAACTCTGAGAAAAAAGTTTTCTGACAATCTAGTTATCTTCTTAGGGTATTGTGCTACCTCGACAAGATATACATAGAAATTTAGCTTTGTTTCACAACTTAGAGTTTTATACTAAATATTAAGCATATATGTCATACAAATTAACATTGTTTTATGCTTCAAATTTATCAGATTTTACTACATTGAATGATAATTATCCTGCCTTTCCGAATACTTTCAAATTCTAGCCCACTGAAAGAACTATACTCCCTATCTGGAAAAATAAGGTGATACTTTCTTTTACTTCAGGGATGGCATAGAATTTGCCTTTAAATACCAAAATCAGAAAGGACAAGAATATCCACCTCCTAATCTGGCTTTCCTGGAAGTACTAAGTGAATTTTCTTCTAAACTCCTTCGACAGGACAAAAAGACTGTGTAAGTTGCTTTTATCATAATACCCTTGTAATTTTAAATGTTTTATTTTTTAGAAAAATGTTAATCATCTAGATAAAATTACTGTTGACAACATAAGCTCTAATAGCTTGTTTTAAGGAACTGCAGTTTTCTATCAAGCATTTATATAGTTCTTTCCCTGCTTGCTTTTAGTACTCTGGAATTAAGTGGGAAATGATTTCTTATTCCACAATTCAAAGAAGTAGGGACATTGGCTTAGCTATTCTTTTTTCCTTTTATATTAATTATATTTTAGTTTTACAGACGGCCCTTGAACAACACAGGTTAGGGGCATCGACCTCCTCACAAAAATTTTGTGTTAACTCTTTTTTTTTTTAATCTAAAATATCAGACATTCTTTTTTACTTCATTTTTAAAATTTTTATTGAAGTATAGTTGAGCTGCAGTATTATATTAGTTTCAGGTGTACAACAGTGACTCAACAAGTCTATACATGACTGCTCACCATGATAAGTATAGTAACTATCTTTCACATAGAACATTATTACAGTATTATTGACTGTATCCTCTCTGCTGTACTACATATAAGTTTTGACTCTCCAAAAACTTAACTATTAATATCCCCCTATTGACTGGAAGGCTTACTGGTATCAGTCAGTTAACATATTTCATATGTTACATGTATTATATGCTGTATTCTTAGAATAAAGCAAGCTAAAGAAAAGAAAATGTTAAGAAAGTCATAAAGAAGAAAAAATGTATTTACACTGTTGTGGTGTATTTATTGAAAGAAATCCAGGGACACCTGGGTGGCTCAGTCAGTTAAGCATCTGCCTTTGGCTCAGGTCATGATCCTGGAGTTCCACGTGGGGCTCCCTGCTCAGTGGGGAGCCTGCTTCTCCCTCTGCCTGCCGTTCCCCCTGCTTATGCTTGTGCTCTCGCTCACTTGCTCTCTGACAAATCAATCAGTCAATCTTTAGAAAAAGAAAGAAAAGAAATGCACATATAAGTAGACCTGCACAATTCAAATCCATGTTTAAAGGTGAACTGCATATTTTATTTGAGTTTATATGAGTTTGAGTTAGTCCAAGAAGAGTGATTTCTTTTTCGAAAGTTTAAAGAAATAATGTATGCAATTTTCAAAAAAAAATATTGATGGGATCCTGAATTTTATAAATTGCTAGGAAGGTGTGTCAGTTGTAATAATAGCCAAATGAGCAGAAATTTGGAGAGACAGTTAAAAATTTTATGAATTTGGTATTTCTAAGGAAAGATACTTTGTGTTGGTCAGAAAAAAAAATTTTTTTTTTTATAAAGATCCTATTTATTTGTCTGAGAGAGAGCACAAGCAGGGGGAGAGACAGGCAGAGGGAGAAGCAGACTCCCCATTGAGCAGGGAGCCCCATGTGGGACTCAATCCCAAAACCCTGGGATCATGACCTGAACTGAAGGCAGATGCTTAACTGACTAAGCCACTCAGGGATCCTGGTCAGAAAATATTTATTAAGCCCATAATCTGGTTAGGTAACGTTCTATAGCTATTGTTTTCGTATGGCCAGGCAGTGAACAACACAGAGTTTCTGCCCCCAGAAAGCTTTTGTTTTAATGCAGGGAGACACAACATAAACACAGGAACAAGAGTCTGAGGCACTGAAATAGAGTAATATGATAGAGAATGAGTAGTGTTGGGTATTTGTGGGGGCAAGGTGGTTTGAAAACTTTTATTATAGGCCTTTACAGGTATACATTTTCCTTCAAGTGCTCTTTTAGCTGCATCTCATAGATTCTGGTAACTTGCATTTTTGTTTTCATTCATCTCAAAGTATTTTTTTTATTTCCCTTGCAATCTTTTATCTTTTGGTTGTTAGGAATATTTTGTTTAATTTCCACATACTTGTGAATTTCCAAATTTTACTTTCATTATTGATTTTTTATTTCATTCCTCTGTGGTTAGTGAACATACTTTGTATAATTTCAGTCCTTTCAGATTTATTGAGGCTTGTTTTTCAGACCAACATATGGTGTATTCTAGAGAATGTTCTATGTATACTTGAGGAGAATATGCATTCTTCTTCTGGTGTTGAGATAGCTGTTAGGTCACATGGCTTATAGGGTTTGGTTTTTTTTAGTAGTGTTTAAAAAAAAAAAAGTGTTTTTCAAGTCTTCTGTTTCTTTGTTGATATTTTGCCTAGTTGTTCTATCTGTTATTGAAAGTGGGGTATTGGAGTCTCCTGAACTATTATTACTGAATTTTTATTTTTCCTTTCAGTTTTGCCACTTTTTACTTAATGTATTTTGGAGCTAGGTATACATGTTTTTCATTGTTATGTCTTCCTGATTGATTGACTCTTAGATATCATTATAAAATATCCTCTGTCTGTAGTAACTTTTTTCTTAAAATCTGTTTTGTCTGATACTATTATAACTACTCCAGCTGCATTTTAGTTATTGTTTGCATGGCATACCTTTTTTCTATCCTTTCACTTTCTGCCTTTTTTATCTTTGAACCTAAAGTATGTTTCTTAGAAATGACATGTAGTTGGATCATGTTTTGTTTATAAGAAGTGGATGTTTTCTAGTGTAACATTTTACTTTCTTCAGAAACAATTACACATTTTTAGTTATTTCCTTAGTGGGTGTTTTTTTTTTGTCAGCCTTAAAATACACATCTTACCAAAATTTCTTCAAATTGATTCTAAGGAAATATGAAAACTTTACTCCTATGTAGCTCCATTTCTATTTCCCCCCTTTGGTGCCATTATTGTTACACATACTGCATCTAAATATGTTACAACCCAACAATACATTATTATAATTATTACTTGATGTAATTGTATGTCTTTTAAGTACCCTTAGAGGGGAAATGGAGCCTTACATATTTATTATAGAGTTTGTTTTAATAGCCTTATTTACCATTTCTGTTCTCTTCATTTCTTCCTGTGGATTGAAAAATACCATCTGGCATCATTTCCTTATACTAATAAATCTTTACTTCCACCTACTTCTTTTGTTTTACTATCAAATATATATGTGTGTGTGATGTGTGTGTGTGTGTGTGTGTATATATATATATATATATATATGTTTTTTGTGTTGTTTTTTTTTTTTGTACAGAGATCACAAGTAGGCAGAGAGGCAGGCAGAGAGAGAGGAAGGGAAGCAGGCTCCCCACCAAGCAGAGAGCCCGATGTGGGGCTCCATCCCAGGACCCTGGGATCATGACCCAAGCCAAAAGCAGAGGCTTTAACCCACTGAGCCACCCAGGCACCCCATATTATCAAATATATTATATTTCTATCTTATTGACACAACAGTACAGAAATATACATTGTTTTTATACAACTGCTGTTTAAATCAGTAAAAAAAAAAAATGCAGTTATATTGTTTTTTCTAACTACCTAGTAATTACCTTTCAGCTCTCTTTGTTTCTTCATGTGTAGATTATTCTCTGGCATCATTTGCTTTCAGCCTGAAGAACATCTTTTATTATTTCTTGTAAGGCAGGTCAGCCAGCAACAAATTGTTTTTATTTCATCTGGGAGTGTGTTTATTTTATATTTAGCTTTAGAATATAGTTTTGCTAGATATAACATTCTTGTTTGATGGTGTGTTATTTTCAGTACATTGACTGTTATCCCACTGCCTGCACCTCCATTGTGTCTAATGAGAAGTCATTGGAGTTTAAACTTAATGGAGCTCCCTTGTATATAATGAGTTACTTTCTCTTCTCTCAAGATTTTTTCTCTTTGGCTTTTAGCTAAAATTTTGACTGTGATACATCTGGGTATGGATCTTCCTGCATTTATTTGCTTGGACTTTGTTGAGCCTTGAGAATGCGTAGATTAATTTTTTTCATCAAATTTGGAAGCAATTAACCATTATTTCCCTAAGTTTATTTCTATTCCTTCTCCTGGTACTCCCATTACACCTACTAGTGCACTTAATGATATCCCACATTTCTGTGATGCTCTCTGTTCATTTTTCTTTATTCTTTTTTTCTCTGCTCTTCAGAATCCATAATCTCTGATATATTTTCAAGATTAATGATTATTCTGCCAGCTCAAATCTGTTGAGCCCCTGTGGAGAATTTTTAATTTTTGTTATTGTACTTTACCACTGCAGAATTTCCATTGGTTCTTTTTTAATCATTTCTTTCTTTTTTTAAGATTTATTTATTTATTTATTTGAGAGAGAGAGTACAGGGGTAGGGAGAGACAGAATGAGAAGGAGAAATAATCCCAAGGAGACTCCCTGCTAAGGGCTCAGTCTCAGGACCCTGAGATTACGACCTGAGCCAAAACCAAAAGCCACCCAGGCACCCCTGTCATTTCTTTTTATTCATATTCTCTATTTCCAGAGATAGTGACATCATAATTTTCATTCTTTATATATATTTTTAGTTTTTTGAACATTTTTTAATAATAACTTTGCAGTATTTGTGGGCCACTGTTTTTATTTGACAGAGAGAGATCACAAGTAGGAAGAGCAGCAGGCAGAGAGAGGGGGAAGCAGGCTCTCCGCTGAGCAGAGAGCCTGATGTGGGGCTTGATCCCAGGACCCTGAGATCATGACCTGAGCTGAAGGCAGAGGCTTAACCCACTGAGCCACCCACGTGCCCCTGGGCCACTGTTTTTATTGCTCACCTTTTTACTGCTGTTTGTAGGCCACATTTCCCTGTTTCTTTACATGTCTCATAATTTTTTGCTGAAACTGAACAGTTTAAATAATAATGTTGCATATATGATACATTGTGAAATAACTTAGTTACTCTTAATACTGATTCACTACACCCCTATATATGCATTTTGTTTGGTCATTTGTTTAGCGTCTTGGATGAACAAACTCTGTGAAGTCTGTTTCTCTTGGAGTGTGGAGCCTCTGCTGTCCGTACTCAGATTTTTCCCCCCTTTGTTTTTTTTATCATTTTGCTTGAATACCTAGGAGTCACCCTGTATCAGCATTAGACTCATTAATCAAAGATTGTGCTTATACCTCCTTGGCCATTTAGATTTTTACTTATTACTATTTGATGTGTGTTTGGCTTGAAGGCTGCTATCACAGGGGGTTTACTTTGTCCCACGGTCAGCCAGAGGACTAGCAGCTTGGAAGTCCCTCTCTGATTGCTCCTGAGAAAGGGCAGCCTTGGTTATATGCAGTTTTCCAGACTAACATAAGTATGTGATTTAGTTTAATTTAATTCGGTTTGATTTTATTTGATTTAGCTTAATTTTTAAAGAAGTTTTGGTTCACGCCAAAATTGAGGGAAAGGTACAGAGAATCGCATATATATCCCCCTGCCCTTATATATGCATAGTCTCCCCGTTATCGGTATCTATCACCAAAGTGATACAGTTGTTATAATTGATGAACCTACCTTGACATACCATAATCACCAAAGTTATATTATAGTTCACTCTTGATGTTGTACATTCTGTGGGTTTAGACAAATGTATAATGACATCCATCTATCATTATGGTATCATGCAGAGTATTTTTTTCACTTCCCTAAAAATCCTGTGTTCTGCTTGTTCACCTTCTTCTCCTCCCCCAGTCCCTAGCAACCACTGATCATTTCACTGTTTCCATAGTTTTGCCTTTTCCAGAATGTTATATAGTTGGAATCATAGGGTATGTAGCCTTTTCAGATAATCTTCTGTCATTTAGTAATATGCATTTAAAGTTCTTCTGTGTCTTTTCATTGCTTGATAGCTCATTTCTTCTTCATGTTGAGTAATAGTCCATTGTGTAGAAATACCACAAATGATTTAGCCATTCACCTACTGAAGGACATCTTGGTTGCTTCCTAGTTTTGGCAGTTATGAATAAAAGTGCTATAAACATCCCTGCATAAGTAATTGTGAGGACTTAAATTGTCGTCTTTGGGTAAATACTATGGTATGCGATTGCTGGGATCACATGGTAGGAGTATGTTTAGTTTTTAAGAAATTGCCTGTCTTCCCAAGTTGTTATACCATCTTCTGTTCCCACCAGTAATGTATGAGAGTTTCTGTTCTGCATCCTCACCAGGATTTGGTGTTCTCAGTGTTCTGGACTTTGGCCATTCTAATAGGTGCATAGTGGTATCTCATTTTAATTTGCATTTCCCTGATGGCATATGATGTGATGCATCTTTTCATGCTTATTTGCCATCTGTATATTTTCTTTGGTGAGATGTCTATTCAGATCTGAAGCCCATTTTTTAATCAGGTTGTTTGTTTTCTAATTGTTGAGTTTTAAGAGTTCTTTGATTATGTTAGATAGCAGTTCCTTTAGGAGATGTATATTTTGCAAATATTTTCTCCCAGTCTGTGGTTGTCTTCTTACTCTCTAGACAGTGTCTTTCGCAGAGCAGAAGTTTTTAATTTTAATGAACTCTGCCTCAACAACTATTATTCCAGGGACCTTGCCTTTGGTGTTGTATCTAAAGTCATTGCCATATCCTGGTTTTTCTTCTGTATTATTTTCTAGGAGTTTTATATTTTACATTTAGGTCTGTGATCCATTTTGAGTTGATTTTTGTGAAAGATCAGGGTCTATGTCTTAGACTAATTTATTTGCATATGGATATCCAATTGTTCCAGCACTCATTATTGAAGAGATTGCCTTTGCTCCTTTGTCAAGGATCAGTTGACTATATTTGAGTCTATTTCTGGGCTCTCTTTTCTGTTCCATTGGTCTGTGTGTCTGATCATTTGACAGTACCACACTGTCTTAATTACTATAGATTTTTCTTTATTTTTCCAGCCTTACTGAGGTAAATTTGACATATAGCATTGTGTGTTTAAGATGTACAGTGTGTGGGGCGCCTGGGTGGCTCAGTGGGTTAAAGCCTCTGCTTTCGGCTCGGGTCATGATCCCAGGTTCCTGGGATCGAGCCCTACATCAGGCTCTCTGCTCAGCAGGGAGCCTGCTTCCCCCTCTCTCTCTGCCTGCCTCTCTGCCTACTTGTGATCTCTGTCTCTCAAATAAATAAAGTCTTTAAAAAAAAATATGTATAGTGTGTGATAATTTGATATACATGTGTATTGCAAAATGATTATACTGTAGCTTTTTTTTAAGTTTTTATTTATTTATTTGACACACAGTGAAAGATCACACGTAGGCAGAGAGGCAGGCAGAAGCAGGCTCCCTGCTGAGCAGAGAGCCAGCCGGATGTGGGACTCGATCCCAGGACCCTGAGATCATGACCTGAACCGAAGGCAGTGGCTTAACCCACTGAACCACCCAGGCGCCCTATACTGTAACTTTATAATAAGTTTTCTAGTTGGATAGTGTCAGTCCTCCAACTTTGTTTTTCTCCTTTGGTATTGTATTGGCTATTCTGGGTCTTCTGCCTTTCCTTATAAACCTTAAAATCCACTTGTCACTATCTACAAAATAACTTGTTGAGATCTTGGTTGGAATTGCATTGAATATAGATCAAGTCAGAAAGAACTGACTTAATAATACTGTCTTTGTAAGCATGAATGTGAAATATGTCTCCATGTATTTAGTTCTTTCATTCATCAGAGCTTTGTAGTTTTCCTCATATATAGATCTTGTATATTTTTTGTCAGATTTACACTTTAATTCATTTTAAAGGGTGTAAATGTAAATGACATTGTTTTGAATTTCAAATTCCACTTGTAATTTTGTATCCTGCAAACTTGGTACAATTGCATGTTCGTTCCAGAAGAGATTTTTCTGTCAGTTCTTTAGGATTTTCTGCATAGATAATCATGTCATCTGCAAACCGTAACAGTGATTTCTTCCTTCCCAAACTCTGTACTTTTTATTTCCTTTTTCGTCTCATTGAATTAACTAAAATTCCCAGTACAATATTGAAAAGAAGTGATGAGCAGGGACATTCTTGCTTTATACCTAATACCTGATCTGGTGGGTAATCTTCAGGTTTTTCACCATTAAGTATGTTAGCTGTACAGTTTTTTGTAGATGGTCTTTATCAGATTGAGAAGAATCCCCTTTTATTTCTAGTTTACTAAGAGGTTTTATCAAGAATAAGTGTTAGATTTTGTCAAATGCTTTTTCTATATTTATTGATGTGATACTTGATTTTTCTTTTTTAGGCTGTTGTTGTGATAGAATATATTAATTAATATTCAGATGTTGAACCAGCCCTGCATACCTGGGTTACATCCCACTCAATCATGCTGTATATACTTCTTTTCTATTTTTCTAATATTTTGTTGAGGATTTTTGCTTTAAATTCATGAATTATTAGTCTGTAGTTTTCTTATAATCTCTGTCTGGTTTTGGTATTAGGGTATTACTGGCCTTATAGAATGATGTAGAAAGTATTGCTTCTTCTTCTGTCCTCTGAAAGAAATTGTAGAGAATTGGTAGCTTTCTTCCTTAAATAACCAGTTAATTCATTTGAGCCTGGTGCTTCCTGTTTTGGAAGGTTATTATTTATCAAATCAATTTATTTAATAGATTCAGATTGTTTCTTCTCCTGGGAGATTTGATAGTTTGTGTTTAAAGGAATTAGTCTCTTTCACCAGGATTATCAAATACATGGGCATAAAGTTGTTTATAGTATTCCTTTATTTTCCTGTTAATGTCCATAGGATCTATAATGATGTGTTCTCTTTAATTTCTGGTATTAATAATTTGTATCCTCTGTTCCCCCAACCCCTGTTCCCCTTAGGCTGGCTAGAAACTAATCAATTTTATTGTTCTTTTCAAAGAACCAGCTTTTAATTTTACTGATTCTCTGTATTGCTTTCTGTTTTTAATTTCATCGATTTCTACTCTAATTTTTATTTTTTTTCTGTCACTTTGGATTTAATTTGGTCATCTTTTTCTAGTTTTCTAAGGTGGAAGCTTAGATTGTTGATTTTGGATCTTCTTTTCTGATTTGTGCATTCAATGCTGTAACTTCCTTCTAACCGCTGCTCTGACTGCATTGCACAAATTTTGATGTGCTGTTTTCATTTAGTTCAAGATACTTTTAAATTTCCCTTGGGAGTTCTTCTTTGTCTCATGTATTATTTTAAAGTATATTATTTAATCTCTGTGTATATTTCTGATAATGACTTCTGATTTAATTAAATTTCTAATCTTAATTTAAGAGCAGACATTGTAGGATTTCTCTAGTTTTAAATTTGTTAAGATGTGTTTTATTACCTAGAATGTGAACTCTTGACGTTACAGGTGAGCTTGAGAAAAATGTATATTTTGGTTTTGGATGAAGTCAGTCTGTAGATACTAATTCTGTCCAGTTGATTGATGCTGTAGTTGAGTTCAACTATGTCCTTACTGATTTTCTGGCTGCTGAATCTGTCCATTTTTAAAAATATTTTATTTATTTATTGGAGAGAGAGAGTGAGTGAGAGAGAGCACAAGCCTGGTGGGGTTGGGGGTAGGCATAGGGAGAAGCAGACCGCTCGATGTGGGACTCAATCCTAGGACCCTGATATCATGACCTGAGCAGAAGGCAGATGCCTAACCAACTGAGCCACCAGGCACCCCTGAATCTGTCCATTTCTGACAGAGGAATGTTGAAGTCTCCCAACTAATTGTAGTTTCTATTTGCAGCTAGTTTTTGCTTCATACAGTTTGATGCTCTGTTGTAAGGGATATATACATGGTAAGGATTATTATGTTTCTTGGAGAATTGGCTTCTGTATGATTGTGTAATGCCCTTCTTTATTCCTGATAACTTTCCTTACTTTAAAGTCTGCTCTGTCTGAAATTGATGTAATTACTCCTGCTTTCTTTTGATAACTTTTACGATCTATTTATTCACTTTTAGTTTATATGTGTCTTTACACTTAAAGTGGATTTCTTATAGACAGCCATACTTGGGTCTTGTTTTTTGATCCACTCTAGCAATCTTTTACTTGTTACCATTGATGTTCAAATTGATTATTGATGTAGTTGGATTAATACCTACCATATTCCTTACTGTTTCTGTTTGTTGTCCTCGTTCTTTGCTTTTATTTTGTCTTCCACTCTGTTTTCTGCCTTTTTTTTTTTTAAAGATTTTGTTTATTTATTTGTTAGAGAGAGAGCGCGAGCACAGGCAGACAGAGTGGCAGGCAGAGGCAGAAGCAGGCTCCCTGCTGAGCAAGGAGCCCGATGTGGGACTCTATCCCAAGACGCTGGGATCATGACCTGAGCCGAAGGCAGCCGCTTAACCAACTGAGCCACCCAGGTGTCCCTGTTTTCTGCCTTTTATAAAAAGTTTTAATTGAGCATTTTATGAACCATTTGCTCTCTTTTCTTAGCATATTGTTACTCTTTTTTTAAGTGGTTGCCTTAGAGTTTGCAGTATATATTTACAGCTAATCCAAGTCCATATTTAAATAATACTGTATCACTTATAATAACAGGTATGAGTACCTTATAACAAACTAATCACAATTTATCCCTCCTTCTCTTGCATCATTGGTGTCATTTATTTCACTTATATATAAACATATATAATCAAATAGATATATGCATATATATGATATATACGTAAGCATACATAATCAGATACATTGTTGGTATTATTTTGAACAAAAATTTGTTTTGCCAGATCAATTAAGAAAAATTAAGTTTTTCTTTTACTTATTCCTTCTTCAGTGCTTTGTTTTGTTTTGTTTTAAGATTTTATTTATTTATTTATTTGACAGATCACAAGTAGGCAGAGAGGCAGGCGGGGGGTGGGGGTAGGGGGAGTAGGCTCCCCACCGAGCAGAGAGCCTGATACAGGCTTCAATCCCAGGACCCTGAGATCATGACCTGAGCTGAAAGCAGAGGCTTAACCCACTGAGCCACCCAGGCACCCTTTAGTGCTCTTCTTACTTTTTGTAGATTCACATCTCTGACCTATATTATTTTCCTTCTCTCTAAAGTACTTCTTTTTAACAATTTTATTTATTTATTTGAGATAGAGTGCAGGTGTGGGGGAAGGGGCAGAGGGAGAGGGTGAGGGAGAGCATCTCAAGCAGACTCCATGCAGTGCATAGAGCCCAACACGGCTTAACTGAACTGAACCACCCAGGCACCCCTCTAAGGCACTTCTGCAAATATTCTCTCAATTTTTAGTCTGAGAAAGTCTTTATTTTTCCCTCACTTTTGAAGGATAATTTTGCAGTGCACAGAATTCTGGTCTAGGGGTTTTTTTCTCTTAACACTTTACTCCACTCTCTTCTTGATTGCATGATGTTTTGAGAAGTTAGACATAATTCTTATCATTATTCCTCTATAGATAAAGTATTTTCCCCCTCTGGCTTCTTTTCAGGATTTTTTTCCTTCATCTTGGAATTTTTGTACTTTGAAAATAATGTGCTTAAATGTAGCTCTTTTGTCATTTTATCCTGCTTGGTGTTCTCTGAGTTTCCTGGATCTATGGTTTGGTATCTGATGTTAATTTGGGAAAATTCTCTATCATTTCTGTTTTAAATTATTGTTATTATTGTCTTGCTTCTCCTTCTCATATTCCCATTATATCAACACCTTTTGTAGTTGTATTATAGTCAGATACTGTTTTTTCTCCATCTACAATCTCTTTGCTTTTCAATTTTCAAGGATTCTCTTGCCATGTCCCCTAGAGCAGAGATTTTTTCCTCATCTGAGTCCAGTCTACTAATAAGCTCATCAGAAGCTTTCTTTATTTCTCTTACAGTTTTTATCTCTAGCATTTCTTTTTGGTTCTTAGGATTTCCATCTATCTGCTTTTGTGGCTCATCTGTTCTTGAGTGCTGTCTACTTTTTCCATTAGAGCCCTTATCATATTGGTCATAGTTGTTTTATTTTTTTTAAGATTGTATTTATTTATTTGTCAGAGAGAGACAGCACACAAGCCGGGGGAGTGACAGGCAGTGGGAGAAGCAGGCTCCTTGCTGCCAAGTGGGGGCTAAATCCCAGGACCCTGGGATCATGACCTGAGCTGAAGGCAGACACTTAACTGACTGAGCTACCCAGGTGTCTTGACCATAGTTGTTTTAAATTACCAGTCTGGTAATTCTGATATTTCTGTCATGTCTGATTCTAATGGTTGCTCTGTCCTTTACATTGTGTTTTTGCCTTTTCATATGCCTTACATATTTTTCTTGAGAGCCAAACATGATGTACTAGGTAAAAGGAACTGCTGTACCTTTAGTATTATGGTGATGAGGTATGGGAGGAGGGGAAGCATTCTATAGTCCTATGATTGTAGGTCTCAGTCTTTTAATGAGTCCATGCCTCTGGACTGTAAACTTCCCAGGTGTTTCTCAGTTGTTTTCTTTACCCATGGTTGGGACAAAATGGGTAGAGTGGGCTGGAGTTGGGTATTTCTCTTACCCTGGATGGATTAGCTTCTGATAATATCCCAGCAAGTTGTGCTCTGCTTAACCAGTTTCTCCTGAGGAGAGGCTTTGTTAAGAATAATATACTTTGGCAGATTTTGGAATGGTTCCTTTTCCTCTCCATCTGCCAATAGCACAGGGGAGTTTGCTCTAATATTTTACCGTGGAAACCCAGTTGAGCTTCTGGAGGTAAATCTCACAATATTATGGAGAGGTCCCCCTATGACTGGTTCCCTCTGAGTTTTGAACTCGCAGAGCAGTCACAGTGAACTTCCAACAAGTTGTGAATTATGGCTTAGGTTTTCCTACCCCAGCAATGGTTCTCAAGGTGGTTTTTGCTTCTTAGTCTGCTCCAATAAACTGTTCTCCTGTGTCTCCCAATCTTGGGGACAGCTATTTTCCTCTCTATGGATCCAGGAAGTTGTTGATTTTTTTGTCTGTTGAGCTCTTAACTTGTTAGGATGCAGCAACAACTTCCAAGCTCCTCACAGGCAGAACTGGGAACCTGTCTACTGTGATTTTATATTTAAGCTTTCTAGAAATTTCTTTTGGGTCAGAGCAGCTTATTTTTTAACCAGTGTTTGCCTAGAGGTTGTGCTTAAGCCCCTTGTGCCAGTGAGGCTTCCTCCCTGTGTTGATAGATCAGTGTGGAACATGGTGAATGATAACAAAATGCCCTCATCCCCTGTTCTTTTTGCCCATGAGTGGGTGCAACTTAAGCATAGGTGAGGAGCCTTGCCAACTTGTATGAACATCTGTGATCCCAGGAGGGCTCTTCTTAGCTGTCTTTTCCCCCTGTTCTGTTAAATTTTCTGTCTGCTCTACTCTTTGGTTGCTGGGCAGAACTTTTATGCCACTGAACAGGATTTGGGATGGGACAGCATCCCTCTGCTCCCAGAGTAACACCCCTTTTCTCTGAACAGGGGGCCATGGGTAACCCATAGTTTTCAGCCTGTTCTTCCAGGTGGTCTTAGCCTGCTATGCCTGGGAGAGAGTTACTACCTGGCAAGTAGGGGATGGTGAAGAAAGGAGCCTTCTTCCTCCCAGCTACTGTCCAGAATAGAGATTCTGCAACCCACCAATGGCCTGCCTCTTCCAAGGTAGTTCTAGATGAGCTAGAGAAGGAGGGAGCCCCCAACTTATCCATGTCTGCCCAGAACAGAGGTCCTAGAGTAGCAGTGGTGGGGGAGAGGGGACAGGGGAAAGGATCAGGTCATGGTTCAAATGCTACAAACTCTCACTGAGATTTAGATTTTCTTGAATAAATGTTTCTCCATTTGCTATATATCCTTAGGATAATTTCTGAAGACTTTAAATGATTGTCTTTTATCAATTTTACCAGTTAAAAAAGTTGTTATGCCAAGCTCCTCCATTCACCATTACCGAAATCCTGCCCTGGTTTGAACACTTGAAAAGAAAATTCAATAACCTTTTGAGCTAAACTTCTGTTGTTTTTTTTTTTAACATTGATATAGGAAGCAACACACACACACACAAACAGGCTTAGTAATACGACGCCTGGGTGTGGCTCAGTGGGTTAAGCTGCTGCCTTCAGCTCGGGTCATGATCCTAGGGTCCTGGGATCAAGTCCCACATCGGGCTCTCTGCTCAGCAGGGAGCCTGCTTCTCCCCTCCCCTCTCTGCCTGCCTCTCTGCCTACTTGTGTGATCTCTGTCTGTCAAATAAATAAATAAAATATTTTAATAAATAAATAAATAAATAAATAAATAAAAGCATTGCAGGGCTTGCTTCAGCAGCACATATGTTAAAATCAGAACAATAATAAGCATTCCAGAAACGTGAAGCAAAACCTTACATTCTCCTCCTTCTTTTTCCAAAGGTAACCACTGTTAACAGTGTAATGTGTGTCCTAGGGGATTCTTAAGAACTTTCAGAGCGCCTCACTTTACGAAACAAATAAGTGATACATGAAGTGCTTCCATGAAAATCACTGTTCTCTTCTATTGTGTTTCTAGTCATTCATACCTAGAGAAATTCCTTACAGAGCAGATGATGGAAAGGAGAGAAGATGTATGGCTTCCACTCATTTCCTATAGAAATTCGCTAGTCACTGGAGGTGAAGATGATAGAATGTCTGTGAACAGTGGAAGTAGCAGCAGTAAAACATCCTCAGTAAGGAATAAGAAAGGACGACCCCCACTTCACAAAAAACGCGTAGAAGGTAAGTCTGCCTTAACCCTATGAGGCAAGTAGTTTGCTTACTATTGCAGAGGTAAAGTGGCAAATCTGTTGAAACAAGGTAGTACTGTTAGGTATATTAATTCCTTGTAGATTTGACACATACTGAGAGGCTAAGGCAAAAAGGTTGGAATAGACAAAGTGGAAAGAAAAGGGTCAAAGAAAAAGAAGTTGGAAGAGCATGAAACAGAGGAAGATGGTGCAGAGAAAAAGAAGAAACAGTTATAAAGGTTCACAAAATTGATCCCCATACATTAAAATTTAAAATAAGGTAGTCATAATGTCAATTATCAGAATTCATCCTAATATAGAAAAAATGCTAATAAGTTGAAGGCAGACCTCTGCAGCAGACTGAATATATCAAAACAACTTTCCATTTCTACCCCATGGATGGATAATTCATTTTTGTGAAATAAAACAATGATAGCCAACTCTGATTTTATAACCCCCATGGACTGTGGGAACCAGGGAGTTGAACTGCCATGAAAATGTGATCATTGGTAGTTAACTCATGTATCCAAAAGACTAAAAACTGCTTTATTAGAGCATTACTCTTAAATAAGACAACTCAAAGTAAAAATGCTTATTTCCTCAAATAACCTTCCCCCATCTCCACGCTTTTCTTTTTTTTTTTTTTTTTTTAAGATTTTATTTATTTATTTGACAGAGATCACAAGCAGGCAGAGAGGCAGGCAGAGAGAGAGGAGGAAGCAGGCTCCCCGCTGAGCAGAGAGCCCAATGTGGGGCTCGATCCCAGGACCTTGGGATCATGACCTGAGCCGAAGGCAGAGGCATTAACCCACTGAGCTACCCAGGCGCCCCTCCATGCTTTTCTAATAAATATTCTCCAAACCAAGAGAGAGGAAAGCAATGATCTGAATCCTGCTCCTCTGCTCCTTTTTACAACTTTCTATTTCCCTTTCAGAATCTCACCTCCGCTGCCTAAAAACTAGTGATTCATGAAAGATTTTGCTACAACCTGTAGCAAAATTAATTAGAATTTAAATCTGTTTCTGACATCATTGGGGAGGCAGTATTAACTATTGGTGAAGAGCACACACTCTAAAACTAGAGTTCTAGAATTCACACCTGGCTTTCTAGTTTTAAACCATATGACTTTGAGCATGTTATTTAACCTCTCAGCCTCAATCAGTGATCACATAAAGGATGATCAGAGTACCTATCCTGTCAGCTATTGTAAATATTAAATGACATACTGTACACATAGAGAGAGGTTACTTAGCACAGAGCTTAGCACATAAGCACATGCAGTAAATATTAGCTGCTGTTGTCAGAATGTCACTATTCAAAGGGAATAAAAGATATGAAAATATTTACAGTATTAATGTTAAAGATTTTCTGTCTGTTTTTATCTGTGGGACTTAAAATCTTTTTGGTCCAGAAAATGAAAATACTAAATCCTATCTTTGGAGTGTAGGATCCTAAACTTTTTTCTAAATAATAACTGCATTCACTTCCTTTTTAAAATGTCTTCTAGAGCAGCCTCTACCAGGATGCCCACCCCCCATATTACATATCCATCCATCTGTCCAGTCTGTCTGTCTAGATATAGAACTGGATCTATAGATATTTTTACTTACAGCTTTTCTTACATGTAATATTCATATTAGCCAACATTCATTAAATTCTTGCTGTGTACCAGAAATGTGCATTATTAGCTTTTAATCATTTACTAACATTTGTAAAGCACTTAGATTAGTCTGTGGCACACAGTAAATGCTGTGTAATGTTTTTTGTTTTTTTTTTTTTT
>RCUC01098762.1:0-28423 GCA_003697995.1 Taxidea taxus jeffersonii | reverse complement strand
GGGGGGTGGGCTTACATTATATGTTTAAATTAAAAAAGCTTAAATTAAAAAAAAAGAAAAAAAAAGTTTAAGCATCCTCACTCTCATCTCAGAAGAAGGAAAAAAAAATCAATCACCTCAAACTTAGGAAACACATCTCTAAATCAAATGAAATTGTACCTAGGAAGAAATCAAGAATCAAAACCTTAGAGTCCTTTCTGACTACTCTCTTTTCTCTCATATTTCATAGCCATGTCAGAAAATCCTGTTGGAACTGCTTTTATTTTTTTTTATTTTTTAAAATATTTTATTTATTCATTTGACAGAGAGAGAGAGAGAGATCACAAGTAGGCAGAGAGGCAGGGGAAAGCAGGCTCCCCGCCGAGCAGAGAGCCCATGTGGGGCCTGATCCCAGGACCCTGAGATTATGACCTGAGCCAAAGGCAGTGGCTTAACCCACTGAGCCACCCAGATGCCCCTATTTTTTATTTTTTAAAAGATTATTTCTTTATTTGTGAGAGAGAGAGAGAGCGAGCGAGCGCGAGCACGAGCAGGGGGAGCGGCAGGCAGAGGGAGAAGCAGGGTCCCCACTGAACAAGGAGCTCAAATCAGTGGGACCTGATCCTAGGACCCCAGGATCATGACCTGAGCCAAAGGCAGATGCTTCATCGACTGAGCCACCCAGGCGTCCTGGCACTGTTTTAAAAATATATTCAATGGGACGCCTGGGTGGCTCAGTTGGTTAAGGGCCTTTGGCTCAGGTCATGATCCCAGCGTCCTGGGATCGAGTCCCACATCGGGCTCCTTGCTCGGCAGGGAGCCTGCTTCTCCCTCTGCCTCTGCCTGCCTCTCTGTCTGCCTGTGCTGGCTCCTGCGCTCTCTCTCTATCTGACAAATAAATAAATTAAAAAAAAAATCTTTAAAAAAAATATATATATATTCAAAAACCTCACCACTTCAAATCCGTCCACTGTGACCACCTTGGCCCAAGCCACCATCCTCTCTCACCCTGTGGCAGGTTGTTAGAGTAACCTGCTCAGGGGCCTTGCTGCTCTACCTTTAGTCCGCGCCCATTCTATTCCCCACAGTGGCAGCCGGAGGGAACCTACCACCACTTCAGCAAGATCCTGCGCCTTCTCCGCTCAAAACTCTCCAGTGGCTCTCATCTCGGAGTGAAAGTCAAAGTTCTGCCCCTAGTAGCCCTCTCCTTTTGCCTCTCTGACCTCATTCCCCGCCACTGTACGGAGGCTCTCTGCTTCCAAACGCAGTCTGCTCCCACGAATGAATTTCAAGAAGCCCATTCCCTCGAGATGGCGAGATGGCGCGCTCCTTCATTCCCTCCAGCAACCGACACTCTGAGGCCCTCCTTGACGCCAGACACTGGGGATAAGGCGGTAACCGAGAATGCGGCAGCGCCTGTCCTCATCCCGGTATGGAAAGCGCACAGCAAACGCGCATGCGATCAAGCTAATTTGCTAGCTATTAAGTACTATGCAAAGAACTATGCAAAGAAAAAGGACGCAGGATAGTAGGACGGAGGGTTATGGGATGGGGGAAGTGGGGGGCCAGTTTAGGGAGGGTGGCCAGAAAAGACCCGTTGGAGGAAGCGACCTCTGAGCAGAAAGCTAGAGGGAGGAAAGCCACACCAGCTCCCTTTTGGCACTGCCCACCCCCCTCCCTTCTCCGATTTGAAACCCCATTTTGCACGTGGGAGTGAGCCGCGTCCGGGTCCCGGCCCAGGCTGCGCTAGTAAATCACCGAACAACCTGGGCCAAATGTGTTCTCCGGCCTTCCCGTCGGTTTCCTCGCCGGTCACACCGGTGGGGGTTGACTTGGGCTGTAGTGATCCACGCGACTCCGAAATGCTGATTCCCGCGCGCTCTTTTCTGCCAGGCTTTGCGGCGGGATGGGCCCCCCAGGCACCCCCGCTTCTTTTCTCCCCCTTCCGCTTCCCTGGGCCCGTCATCTGTCCCCCCATTTTACCTCGGGCTCCGGCCCTTGGGATAACCACGGGACCAGCGGCTGAGCGCCTTACCCGGGGGTTCGCTGGTGCAGGCCCGGCTCGCAGCGAGCGTCGGGGACTAGCGGCGGCTTCGGAGCGCGGACTACCCGACTGACTCATTCACCGCTCCGCAGCCCGACCACCTGTGCACCCCTAAGGGCACCAATGGCATGGCTACCGCGTGGTGACCCCGCGCGGCCCTTGAGGCTGACCCGGTGACCCACCAGGTGGCAGGCGGAAGGCGGTCAGGCCCCGGCGAACCGACGGGCTGCAGAGCCGGCGGCTGCCCTCAGGGGGCGGCCGAGCCTGACCGACCCCGCCCAGAGGCTCGAGGCGCCGCCCACCCCCACCCGCCACGAACCTGACTGTGGAACCGGGCACCGCCTGACTGAGAAGCCCGGCTTTCCTGGAAGCCCAGTCCGGGCAGGCCCAAGGCAAATCTCGCACTCAACGGTTGCCAGAAAAGCCAACAAGCCAAGACCGGCTCGCGACGCCAGGAGCCTTTCCTCTGTGGCGCGGGGAAGGCTGTGGGGTGGCTGGAGTCTCCCTTGGTCTTGCCATCCGGCCTCGGATGGGCGTGTCTAGCCCGCAGCCAATCAGCGGTTGATGGGGCTATTCTACAGCCAATCAGCGGCTGGACAGGCCTACCCTGCAGGCAATCAGCGACTACACCCCTATTCCGCAGCCAATCAGAGGCTGCACGCGCCCTTACGCTGCAGCCAATCAATGAGGCAGCTGTAGCCCGCAAGCAGGACTTGAGCCAATCAGGCGGTGCTGCGGGAATGTAGGCGCCGGCTTTCTTTCTAGAGGAGCTTTTCTTGATGTTGCTAATGAAAACCACTCTACCTTCTGCACTCCGATGGCTCAGTTCCTCGTTCTGCACATTAAACACATTTTTTTAAAACAAATTAATCTTTCTTTTTTAAAGGTTTTATTTATTTATTTGACAGACAGAGATCACAAGTAGACGGAGAGGCAGGCAGAGAGAGGGAGAGGAGGAAGCAGGCTCCCCGCTGAGCAGAGAGCCGCATGCGGGACTCGATCCCAGACCCTGGAGATCATGTCCTGAGCTGAAAGCAGAGGCTTAACCCACTGAGCCACCCAGGCGCCCCCATAAATATTTCTTAAATGGACAACAAGCAACAAAAAAACTTCAGGTTAGGCATGTGTTTAGTTGGTGAGAAACTGCCAAAGAATTTTCCAAGTGGATGAACCAATTTACACTTAACGCCAGCAACCTGTGAGTTAGAGGTGCTCCACATCCTTGTCAACACCTGGTAATAGCTAATCTTTAATTTTAGCCATTCTGGTGTTTTTGTAATGATACTTTATTGTAGTTTTAATTGCACATCCCTGAGGGGTAATATTATTTTTATGGTTTTTTTAAAAGATTTTATTTATTTATTTGGCAGAGAGAGAGACAGAGATCACAAGTAGGCAGAGAGGCAGGCAGAGAGAGAGGGGGAAGCAGGCTCCTGGCTGAGCAGAGAGCCCGATGTGGGGCTCCATCCCAGGACCCTGAGATCATGACCTGAGCTGAAGGCAGAGGCCTAACCCACTGAGCCACCCAGGCGCCCCTATTTTCATGTTTTTTAATTGAAGTTTAACCAACATACATGGAGGTATTAGTTTTAGGAGTACAATATAGTTGTTCAACAATTCTATGTGTACTCAGTACTCATCACTTCAACTATATAGTTTAATTCCCATTCTTTACTTCACTCATCCCCCCACCACCTCTCCTCTTGCAACCACCAGTTTGTTCTCTGTATTTAAGAGTGTATTTTTGGGGATGTCTGGGTGGCTCAGTGGGTTAAGCCGCTGCCTTGGGCTCAGGTCATGATCCCAGGGTCCTGAGATCGAGTCCCATATCGGGCTCTCTGCTTGGCAGGGAGCCTGCTTCTCCCCTCCCTGCTCTGCCTGCCTCTCTACCTACTTGTGTGATCTCTCTGTCAAATAAATAAATAAAACCTTAAAAAAAAGAGTGTATTTTTTGTCTTTTTTTCTTTGTTTGTTCATTTGTTTTGTTTCTTAAATTCCAGATTCAGATATCTGATTTGCAAATGTTTTCTCTCATTTTGTGGGTTGTTTTTTTCTCAAGGTCAAAAGTGTCATTAGAAGCACAAAAATGTTCAATTCTGATGAAGTTCAATTTTTTTATTAACAATAATGTATTATTAACCCCAGGGGTACAGGTCTCTGAATCGCCAGGTTTACACACTTCACAGCACTCACCATAGCGCATACCCTCCCCAATGTCCATAACCGAACCACCCTCTTCCTACCCTCCTACCCCCGGCAACCCTCAGTTTGTTTTCTGAGATTAAGAGTCTCTTATGGTTTGTCTCCTTCCCGATCCCATCTTGTTTCATTTATTCTTTTCCTACCCCCCAAACTCCCCATGTTGCTTCTTGACTTCCTCATATCGGTGAGATCATATGATAGTCGTTGAAGTTCAATTTTTATCTGACTTCGGCATCAGGATAAACTTGGTCTCATTGAATGAATTAGGAAATATTCCTTTCTCTTTGATCTTTTTGGAAGAGTGTGAGAAGGGGTGGTATTAATTCTTCTTTATTATTTTTCCTAAGGATTTTATTTTTAAGTAATCTCTAAAGCCAATATGGGGTTCGAACTTAAAACTCCAAGATCAAGAGTCACACACTTTACCAACTGAGTCAGCCAGGCATCCCCAATTCTTCTTTAAATGTTTGGCAGAGGGACGCCTGGGTGGCTCAGTTGGTTGGGCGGCTGCCTTCGGCTCAGGTCATGATCCCAGCGTCCTGGGATCGAGTCCCACATCGGGCTCCTTGCTCGGCGGGGAGCCTGCTTCTCCCTCTGCCTCTGCCTGCCTTTCTGTCTGCCTGTGCTCGCTCTAACAAATAAATAAATAAAATCTTAAAAAAAAAGTATTTAAATGTTTGGTAGAATTCACCCATGAAACCATCTGATCCTGAGCTTTTCTTTGTTGGGAGGTTTTTGATTACTGATTCAATCTTACTAATTATAGATCTGTCAGATTTTCTGTTTCTTCATGATTGAAGAAAATGCTAGACTATGTGTTTCTAGGAATGTGTACATTTGTCCAGGTAACCCAATTTGTTGGTGTACAATTGTTCATAGTATGCTTTTATAATCTTTTTTTATTTTTGTAGAATCAGTAGTAATGTCCTCACTTTTATTCCTCATTTTGTAATTTGAGTCTTTTTCTTTCTTAGTTGATCTAGGTAAAAGTAGGTCAATTTTGCTGATCTTTTTCAAAGAACCAACTTTTGGTCTTGTTGATTATCTCTGTTGTTGCTCCATTCTCTTTCAATCATCTCCATTTTAATCTTTTTATTTCAATCCTTCTGCTAACATTGGGTTTCGTTTATTCTTCTTCGTCTAGTTCCTTAATACACGAAGTTAGCACGAAGTTAGATTTATTTGAAATCTTCCTTCCTTTTTAAGGTAAGTATTTATAGCTTTCCATTTCTCTCTGAGCACTGCTTTCATTGCATCCCATGAATTTTGGTATTCTGTGTTTTAGCTTTCATGAGTTATTTTCTAGTTTTCCTTGTGATTTCCTCTTTGACCCCCTGGTTGTTTAGGAGTGTGTTTTTTATTCCCAAATATTTGTGAGTTTTCCAGTTTCTCTTCTTGTCATCAATTTCTAGTTTCATTCCACTGTGATCAGAAAAGATGCCCTGAATCATTTCCACCTTTTCAGATTTATTCAAACTTGTTCTGTGGCAAGAGGAATCCTCCTTCCCCTATTGCAATAATCCTCCTTTTCTTGTTGCAATAATCCTTTTGAACAAAGCTTCTATCTAAATCCATTCATTTTTTTATGTGGCATATGGGAGGATGAAGCCCAGCTTTCTCAGCCTGGCTACTGGGGGCCCTTGGAGACCAGATGCCATCCAGAGTTTCAGGGGGAAAATTAACCTTGTCTCCTTCACCTCAGGTTCCACCTATTGCAAACTGACTGTCCTTGCCCCAAAAGCTGCCAGGTCAACTCCCACTTCCTTGCTTTGTATCTGATGATATCACTACCTGGGCTGCTTTTCCTCTCCTAGGCTTGGCCAACTCCTGCTTCCCCTCAAGATGGAGCTTGAAAAAGAATTTCCCCTCAAAATCCTTTTCTAACCCTCTTCCCACCTCTGAGGCAGGGGTCAGAGCTTTCACCCTTGTGTCCTCAGACCATGGGCTCTACTTATCTGTTTAATATCCTATGCCAATCTTTATAGAGGCCTCATCACACTGTGTTTTATAGGTTGTGTATTTCTGTCCCTTCCCTGAGCCCCATGGATGAACTTGAGCTCTTCTGAGGCCAAAACTGTATCTTCATCGCCTTGGTGTTCCCGAATAGGCGTGCAGTAAAAGTTTGGAGAATGAAGAAATGGGAAGAAAAGTAGGGATTTCTCAAGGTGTGCCTCATGAATGTTATGCAAAGTAACGGAACTGTACTCAATTGTTTTGTAACTGGCCCGGAGTGAAGTGGTGTTTGTGGTGACCTTGAAAAGAAGAACTAGAGAAAGTTGGTCATTCTGTTGAAGTATCTGTATGAGTGCAGAGAAGGGTGACCCTAACCCAGTGCTTCTCAAGCAGTGACCTTTGTGCACCAACCTCCCCACTCCATTTACACTTGGCAATGTCTGGAGATATTTTTTGTAGTCAAAGATGGGTAGGGGAAGCTCCTGACATTCTGGGGGTAGAGGCCAAGGCAGTTGCTTAACATCCTGCACAGGACAGCTCCCCACTAAGAAGAATCATTCAGCCCCTAATGCCCAAATATCAATAGCACTGAGATTGTTAAACCAGGCTAATCCAACACATGGGAAACTGCAGGGCAGGGATTGGGGATCAGGGAGGGAATGCAGCTTGTCTGAGGAGGTGGATTTAAGGGGCATCTCAAAGGATAAGTATGGATAAGGATAAAGGATAAAGATGGAGAAACCCCTTTCTCCATCTATCACAGTGAGATGGAACCATGTGAAGAAGCAGGGAGAGCACAACAGGGCATGAATGTTCCAGGAGTGACAAGGATGTGGCTGAGGTGTGTGAGGGATGGTGGTTGAGAGAAAGGGGTGAGGTAGGTGACAGTGAGATTGTGAAAATTCCCGAGTAGCTTTCACTGGAGTTGACCCCTCATCTGGAGGGAGAGGGGCAGTCACAGAAGGGTGTTTAGCAGGGGAGGGACAGATGGCCTAATGGGGAGCCCAGAGGCTGAGGAGGTAGCTGGTTTAATGGTCCTGGGGAGAAAGGTCACGGAGACCTGATCCAGGCATGCAGGGGGCAGGGGCCAGATCGGGAACTTGGTGACTCATGGGAATGAGAGAGGGGGAAGTGAAACAAAACCCTGGATATGAAGACTGGAAATAGGCCTTATACTTCTCCTTCCTCACTTGCACATTAATGGTTTTTCCCTGGGACCACAGGGTTAGTCACCCACTTGATCAGGGTGTGGTGGACAACTTGATATCACGCGTCTACAGGTTGAAGCCTAGAGGTCATTTGACCAGTCAAATGATTACCTGGGCAGTGTTTGGCCCTTGGCTGAGTACACTTTGACCAGGCTCCAAGAGTTGCTCACCACACACTGGGGACAGAGCCTACCTGTGCGCATTAATTCAGTGCATTCTCAAAACCACCAAATGAGCTAGGAAATGTTATCTTCATTGGAAGGAGGAGCAAGTGGAAGCAGCAACAGGTCAAGTGGTGAAGTGGGCATTTGAAGGACTTTGAAGAACTTAAATTATTTTTCTTAATTAAGGGGAAATTCATGTAACATAAACTAGATGATTTTTTTTCATAAACTAGATGATTTTAAGGTGAACAATTTAGTGGCATTTAGTACATCCACCATGTTGTGCAACTGCCACCTCTATCTGATTCCAGAATGTTTTCGTCACTCCAAAGAGAAACCCTACCCCCACTAAACATTCACCCTTTCCACAGTCCATGGCAGCCTGTAATCTGCTTTCCATTTCTATGAACTTACCTACTTTACATATTTCATATAAATGGAATAATGAAATAAGTAGCCTTTGTGTCTAGAGTACCCCACCTAGCATATTTTTGAGGTTCATGCATGTCACATGTATCAGGGCTTCAGCCTTTTTTTATGGCTGAATAATATTGTTTTACAGGTAGACCACATTTTGGTTTTGCATTCATCCGTTGACGGACGTTGGGTTGTTTCACGTTTTGGCTACTATGAAGGGGCTTAAACATTTAACCAGTGTCCATTATCAATGTCACAAAAACCACTTAGACGGTCTCTAGACCCTGTGAATAAAGATTATTTTTTGTTTTTTTTTATTGGAAAGCAAATGAACTTCAAATTTATTTTTTTAATTATGAATTTCTGTTATTTAAGCTTTTTTATTTTTAAAGATTTTATTTATTTATTTGACAGACAGAGATCACAAGTAGGCAGAGAGGCAGGCAGAGAGTGGGGAGGCGGGGGGAGAACCAGGCTCCCTGCAGAGCAGAGAGCCCCATGCAGGGCTCGATCCCAGGACCCTGAGGTCATGACCTGAGCCGAAGGCAGAGGCTTAACCCACTGAGCCACCCAGGCACCCCCTCTGTGAATAAAGATTAAAGCTAAGGTGGAGAGATGAATGTGATCTGTGGGGTTCCAGAGGAGGGAGCTCCAGAGTCTACCCCAGGATAACAGGAAGGGGTGGAAGAAGGCTTTGTGCTGCAAATTGGGCCTTGAGTACTATTGGACCAGGTAGTTGCTCCTTGGGGCACTTTATACCATGGCCAAGGGGACCTCATGGCTTCCAGTGGGGGAGGAAAAGATGCAGACTCACAAGATTCAGGAAGTGATTCAGACAGTGACCTCTTAGAGGAACAGGCAGAGAGGAGTGTAAATTGGAGTCTATGAGATTGGAGAAGAGGAAGAGCCCTGTTTCACAAGATCCCAGTGAGTGCCAGACCAGAAATTGTGCCCTGGTGGGACGTAGCAGTTAATGGAGACATGAGAGCATGATGCCCTCCTGCTAGGATGGTGGGTATCAGACAGCATCTCCTGTGGAACATTCCCACATCCTGGATGGAGAACTAAGGGGAGAACCAGACATGAGGATAGACCTGGAGCCAGTCTGGGATGCATTGAAAGTGAAGAGCCTGTGGTCCTTCAGTGAGACATGTCCAAGAAGACATACAGGTTTAGAGTCCAGGAGAGAGCTCTGGGGTAGAAATACAAGCTGGAGGCCCAGCAGAGCCCTTGTCCCCTTGTTCCTGAGTGGTAGGCATTTCAGAGGTTTTCTGAGCCCACTTCATGTGTTGTGTCCAAGGCTGGATTCTAAAAGCACAGGGCCAGACATAGTCCCTGTCCTGGGGAAGCTTAGAGTTGGTGGAAATCAGAGTTAGATAATTACAAGGATAATCTTTTAAAAATCTTTTTAAAATTTTATTTATTTATTCGAGAGAGAGTACATTTAACCAGTGAGTTGAGATGGGCAGAGGGAGAGAGAAAGGAAGAGAAGCAGACTCCCCTGAGCCTGGTGCTGGGCTTGGTCCAGACCCTGAGTTCATGACCTGAGTGGAAACCCCAGGTTCCCCATCTTTTAAAAAAGTCTTAATGTAAATTCTGTTAAAGAGTACTATTCATACAGAAAAGGGCACAAATCACAAATGTTTTACTCAAAAATGTTTCAGAGAGTGACCACATCTGAGCAGTTAGGACCCAGATCAAGATACAAATCTTTACTGGAAGACCCCAGGAGGGCCCCACTGGCCCCTTCCTGTCACTACCCCCCAATGGCAACCAGTATCTGTACTTCCAATGGCAAAGATTAGTTTTGTCTGTTTTTTAAAAAAATATTTTTATTAACATATAATGTATTATTTGCCCCAGGGGTACAGGTCTGTGAATCGTCAGGCTTACACACTTCACAGCACTCACCATAGCACATACCCTCCTCAATGTCCATAACCCAACCACCCTCTTCATATCCCCCTCCCCCCAGGAACCCTCAGTTTGTTTTGTGAGACCAAGAGTCTCTTATGGTTTATCTCCCTCCCGATCCCATCTTGTTTCACTTTTTCCTTCCCTACCCCCCAAACCCCCCGCCTTACCTCTCAAACTCCTCATATCGGAGAGATCATATGATAATCATCTTGGTTTTGTCTGTTTCAGAACCTCACATCAAAGATGTCACATAGTGAGGACTCTTGTGTCTGGAGTATTTCACATTACGTCTCTAAGCTTCTCATGCATTGTATGGAGCTGTTATTTGCTTCTTCCATTGTGTGAATACACTGCAGTTTATCTACCTTATCTTCTCATACACATCTGGTGAGTGCTTGTATGAACTTGTGCTGGACACACACCTTGGAGTGAAATTGCTGGCTCCATGCTCAGTGTCAGTAGAGAGTGACCAACATTTTCCCAAGGGTCTTGTACCAGTTCTCACTCCCCTCACCCCTGACAATGTAGGAGAGTTCCAGTTGCTCCTCATCTTCACCAACATTGACATTTTTACACAAGGGCCATGCTAATCTTCTCGGGTTCTTTCCAATTTTAGGACAGGTGCTGCTGAAGCATACTTGATATTCTTTAAGGAAAAAGTGTCAATGTGGCAAAGTAGACACAACATAAAATCTACTGTTTCAAGTGCACGTTTGGTGGCACAAAGTGCATTCACATTGTGGGATCGTCGCTATCATCCATCCCTAGAATGGATAAAATTCTGTACCCATTAACCATTAATTGTCCATCCATACACCCAACTCCCTTTTAAATAAAGCGTTTTTTTAAAATATTCCTTTTTATTGTGGTAAAAAAAAAGACAACATAAAATTTACCATCTTAAATATTTTTAAGTGTGTGCTACAGTAGTGTTAACTACATGAACATCATTAAGCTCTAGGAAGTGTTCCTCTTGCAGAATTGAAACTCTACCTACTGAAAGCAGTTTCTTATTTCCCCTCCCATGGGCCCCCTCTACCTTCTGTTTCTAAGAATTTGGTTGCTTTAGATACTTTGTATAACTGGACTCCTGCAGTGTTTGTCTTTTGGTGATGGCTTATTTCATTTGGTGTAATGTCTTCAACACTTGATACTCTAGAAACCATTTTTACTATTTTAATCATAGTGGTGGCTGTGCACTGACCCAGCACTGGGGTCTTTACTTGCATTTCCTTGAAAGCTACTGACATTAAACACCTTTCTATATGCCTATGGGCCCTTTGAATATCTCACACTTTTTTTTATTGGATTGTGTGCCTTTTTCGTACTGATTTTTGGAAGATCCTTATATATTCTTCTTATACTGTGGATGAATCCTTCGTTAGACACTTGTATTGGGAAATATCTACTCCTGCCAGAGTTACATTCAGAAATATATTTACTTTAAAAAATAATACAAAGAAAAAGAAAACCAAAGACAAAAAAGAAAAAGAAAACAAAAGACAAAACAGAAAAAAGAAAACAAAAGACAAAATAATACATGTTCAAAAGCTGATCTCTCCCTCCATCCCGAGGTAAACTTAACACATAAGGATATGCTTAACAATGCCAATGGTGCATTTTTTCCCCCACTGAACAATGTACCTGATGGGTATTATTCCCCATTTCACAGAGGAGGGAACACAGGGAGGCACGGGGAGGTGAAGTGCCTCGCCTAATGTTTGAACTCAGGAATCTGTGATTTTCTGCCACTCCAAGAAGTGTCACAATCCAATTTATAAACGTTGGTTCCGAGGGCTGTCAACTCCTAAGGAATCAGTGTCTGCTATGCATTTCTTCAGAGATTTCCTGTCCAGGCTCCAGTCAGAGCTGGCCCTCCTGGAGGCAAGGGTCAGGTTGGGGTTATCATTTCTGGATCTTGATCTCTGCGTACTCAGTGGTCTCCTGGTTCTGAAAGTTGTGCGACTTTAGCCCGTGAAAGCTGAGGTTGGCGTAGTAGAGCTCCTGCTCCTTCTCTGAGGGGGAGGTGGCCGCAGCTGGGGGCAGGTGATCTGAGGGGCTGTCTGAGCACGGTTTGCTCAGGTGATCCTGAGTGGAATGAAGGAAAGGCATTGGAGCTGCCCTTTGGGTCTGGAGAAGGGAAGAGGGGGCCAAGGTGCATTTACTCATTTATCCACTTCATGCCCATTTCCTGAGCATTCACCCATCCATCCATTCATTCACTCATTCATTCATTTGTATCTTTAACAAACTTTCATCATGATGGCATTGAATCCTTACAACTCCCCCCACTCCCCTGTGGATGATATAACTGTTATCCCCACTTTACAGATACTAAAACAGAGTAAGCAAGGTCAAGAAACTCTTCAGCACACAAGATCTCTGACCTCAGACAGCCTATCAGGGCAAGGAGACAGTATCAAATTGTCACACAGACACACACACACACACACACACACACACACGATCTAATTGCAACTTATGATCTGGTACACAGAAGCAGCACCCAACCGGGGGGGCTCACAGGATGCTGAGAACATGCCTGTGATTATTGCAGGGAGGCATGGTGACAGTCTGCCTGCAAAGGACAGGGGGATATTTAAACTGGAACGTGAAAGGTGAATTGGGGGTCTGGCCAGTGCAAATGGGGAGGGCCAAAGGAAATCATGCGTGCAAAGGCACAAAGCCACAGAAAACGAGCCCTGCCTGGAGTTAAGG
Organism: Taxidea taxus jeffersonii; assembly: GCA_003697995.1. Lineage (NCBI taxonomy): Eukaryota > Metazoa > Chordata > Mammalia > Carnivora > Mustelidae > Taxidea > Taxidea taxus. The sequence continues at coordinate 15,821 of RCUC01098762.1, read as the reverse complement.
AGCTAATTTTGTGGGCAGGGGAAGGAAGTGGGCTGGAGAGCTCAGCAGAGGACAGGTCACGGAACACCAGACAAAGGAAACTGGGCTACATGTCCCATACGGTAGCTCCTAGCCACATGTGGTTACTGAGTACATGAAACATGGAGATTCTGAGCGGAGGTGTGCCATGAGTGTGAAACATACCCTGGATTTCAAAGACTTAGAAGAAGAAGAAGAGGAAGAGGAGGAGGAGGAGGAAGGGAAAGTGGAAGGGGAAGGAGAAGAAGGAATAATTCAGACCATCTCATTAATAATCTGTACATTGATTCTGATGATATGATGGTGAAATAATATTTTGAATATATTGGGTTAAAAAATATATTACATTAAAACTGATCTCATACTACTTTCTACTTTTTAAATGTGTCCATTAGTAAATTTTAAGCCATGTACATGGCTCATATTATCTTTCTGTTGAACCACGCTGATCCAGACAGTGGGGTCACAGGTGTTTGGGGAATTTCTTGCCCAAAGCTTGGGAGGCGAGGTGGAGAGGTAGAGTCGTGGAGGTAAGGCACAGAAAGTGGCCCAGGAAGGAGACAGCGAGGGCTCAGCAGGGAAGGGGCTAAATGGAAAAAAAAAACTTTACTAAAAGGGAAATGGGTGGGACTTGGCCCATTGCTGGCTCTTGCTGATGGAGGGGAGGGGAGAGGAAAAGGGGGCTCTTGGGTCTCTGAGTTGAGCACAGCTAGAAATCCCAAGGGAGAACCAAATTTGGAAGGTCTGTGATGGACTCATTTTTTAGCATGCTGAGTGAGCCACCCCATGGTCCATCCCAGGAGAGGTGTCCAGGTGGGACACCAGATAGAAAGAGATGCCCCAGCCACTCACCTGGGAGACCGTATTTGAGGCTGGATGGATGCCTTCCCTACACACTGCTTTCCTGGTTGACTTCTGCCTGTAGGTCTTCACTCTAAGGGGAGAGATCAGAGTCTTTCAGCCTGGCTGCCCACAGCTGGGAACCTGGAAGGATGACTGATTGAGGCAGGGCATGAAGGCTGCTGTCTGGCTACAGAGACCAGGAGGAGAATGCATGTTCTTTCCTCCCTGACAGTGGGAACCCCGGGTGGGGAGCAGACCACTCCCGGTCTCCGTGTCAGGAGGCTAGATTCCTGATGCCGCTTGGACAAATTGTGCTCCTCTCTGGCTGCATCACTTCCCCAGGTCTCTTCAGCTCTGAGCTTTGAGTTTGGGAGATTCTTTGGATCCCCTCCCCGCCCAACCTCAGGAGGCCTTCACTCAAAGCAGGGCCCGCACTCACGCGAAGAAGATGATGAGGCAAAGACAGAGAGCAAGCAGGGTTGTGACACCAGCTCCCCACATGGCCCCCTGAATCACACCTGTCCTGGCCCCTGGTCTCCCTGCAGATAAGAGACCTGGGGTAAACTCCAGTCCTGCTAAGGAGGCACTGAGCACCCAGGCTTCTGGGATCCATGACCCAGGGGTGTGCCCACAGCTACCCAGGACTGGCTCCTTTGCCCCCACCCCTCTATGTGACCCAGCCTCCTGTTCCCCTGGCCCCTCCCTCAATTCCTCCCCACCTCAGTCTATGGATGACTCTGACTTCTAGTGCCCCTTTGCCCAAGTCAGAGCCACTTGTCTCTTCAATGTCTTCTAGGATCCTGATTCATGTGCCCCCTTCCCTGGGCATTGCCCTTCATAACTCCCTGACCTGGCAGTAGCAGGACAGTGGCGCTCTGTTTCCCGTGGGCATTCCGGGCCTCGCAGCTGAGCCTGAGGCTGGAGCCCAGCGGCCCGCTGAGGCTCAGGGAGCTGTTGGCCCAGGGCCCCACAGAGCTGGAGGTGACGGTCCAGGAGGTGTTGCTGCGGTTCCCCTCCAGGAGCTCCTCGCCAAGCCGCCAGCACAGAGAAGGGGGCAGCTGGGATTGAGCGGAGCAGTGGCAGTGCATGTCCTCACCCTCCCAGGAGCAGGAGGGACCAAACAGCTTCACGGGGGCTGTGGGAAGACAACAGAGAGATCAGAGGAGGCCCCCCTCCCCAGGGCCCAGGCATCCTTCTCAGATATGTCCCAACTCACTCTTCACAAGGAGGCTCACGGATGCTTCCAGGGAGCCCAACAGGTGCTGAGCTCGGCAGACGTATCTCCCGTGGTTTCCCAGTTCCACCCGGCGAAACTCCAGGATCCCAGGATTTGAGGGTTGTGAGGGCTGCAGGGTCAGGCTATCCCGGGTCCAGCTCACCCTGGCGGGAGGGTTGCTGTCATCGACGCAGACCAGGAGCAGGGGCTGGCCCTTCTGGACTGGGAGAGATGAGCCATTGCCCAGAGCCTCAGGTCCTGGCAAGACAGAGAGAAAGCTAAGCCCTGACCCTCACTGGGGATATTGCCCCCCCCTTTCTCTCTGTCTCCTTTCTTCACATCTTGTAAATCTGTTTCTTCTCTTCCACTGCGTGATTGAACCCCATGATCATGGGGTCAGCCAAAGGGGACAGGACTGAGAGCAAGCACCACAGCCTTTCCAAGAGGTCCATGTACATTCTGTCTTTCTCTAAGTTCACTAAGACATGTCTAATTTAGTTGTGTCTGAGAGTTCACAGTCTTGACAGTGAGATACCCAGAGTCAGGTGTCATAGAGCAGTGTGATACGTTTTGTGATGGGGGTACACTGTGCTCGGGGGAACCCTGAAGATGGGAAGTCAGTGAGACTGTCAGGGCATGTAGGGCTTCCTGGAGGAGGAGAGGCTAAAGTGAAGCATGAAAGGGGCCAGGAGCTAGCATGGAAGGACATTGCTGGAGGCTGGCACAGAGAGTGTAGCCACAGCTAAGGTGTGAAATGGCTCTGCATGCTCAGGGAAGAGCAGACAGTCTGTAAGGCTTGAGTGAGTGTTGACCTATGACATTGCTGAGGATTTGAAAATAATAATAGATTGAGAAAGACAGTAACAGTGGTTTATTGGTATGTGTTTAACAACCAGCTCATTGGGGAGGAGGAGGGGAGAAAAAAAAGTCTTGATTTGCCAATTTCCTTGGCGTAAATACTTCCCCTTTGGCCGATTTCAAGCACCTGACTAAATGTCACTGAACCCAGAACTGGGAAAACATGGACACAATTGGCTCTTGCCAGCCAGTGAGAACCAACTCTAGTATGTCACTGAATGCAACACCTCCCTCAAAAAACCATGTTTTTGTTTAGCAAAGTCACCATATGCTGTCAAAGGCCATTATCAGGCTGGAAATAAATCCTTTCAACTAACACACAGCTGATCTCCTTCATGTAAGAAGAGCTTCTTCAGATCATTAAGAAAAAGTCCACAAAGAAATACAAATGACCCTTAAGCATAATGAAAGATACACAACCTGTTTACAAAATGATTATTCAAGTTAAAATGACAGTGAATTCACTTAAGATATCAGCAAGGATGAAAGTGTTCAGCAGGTTGAGATTATAAAAACAATGGCTTCTGTGCAGTATGATTCAGCAGTAACTGTAGAAACTGCAAACATACCCCCTGATTTGGGACTTTTCTAGGAAACTATCTTACAGACGCATGCACACATATGGAGAATGTTTATACAAGTTATTTGTTGCTGTATTATTTGCCTTAACAAAAGTCTGGAAACACCATGCTTTCCACCAATGGGGACTCATTAAGTAGTTGACAGTACAATATACTTCTAATTGGAAGACCATGGAGTCCTCAGTCAGAATGAAGAAGCTTTCCTACGAACTCATAGAGAAAGTAATGTACCAGCGTCACTTACTTAGTTGGGACAAATGTGTCATGGTGGTGTTATTACTTTTAAAGACAAGGGAAGCTAGACGAGGGCTTTATAGAAACTCTGTACAATGTAAACCTAAAATTACTCCACCATGAAAAGTTTATTAAAAAATAATAGCTAAGTGAGGGGCACCTGGGTGGCTTAGCCAGTTAAGCGGCCAAATCTTGACTTAGGCTCAGGTCTTGATTTCAGGGTCCTGGGACCAAGTCCAGCCCTGCATTGTCGGTCTCTGGGCTCAGTGGGGAGTCTGCCTAAAGATTCTCTCTCTCTCCCTCTTCCTCTGCCTCTCCCCCAGCTCAAATGCATGTGTGTGCGCTCTCTCTCTAAAATAAATAAATAACTCTTTAAAAAAATAATAGCTAAGTGAAATAAGTCAGCTGGAAGAAAGACAAACACCAGGTGATTTCACACACATGGGGAATTTAAGAAACAAAACAAATGAGCAAAGGCAAAGAGAGAGAGAGAGAGAGAAATCAAGAAACAGAACACTATACAAAACAAACTGATCATTTACTGGAGAGGAGGAAGGGGGTGATGGGGAAATAAGGAGACTGAGCAGGGCCTTGTGTTGAGCACCAGGTGAGGTGTGGAAGTGATGAATCACTGTATTATACACTTGAAGCTAGTGTTGCATTATATCTTGACTAAATGGAATCTGAATGAAAACTTAAAATAATAGAGATGCAGAGGAGTTATATAGCATGGTGTGTACGTATGTGTGTGTTTTTAAACGTAAACGTGTAGATTGTATTTGGAAAATAAGCAAGAGGGGAGGTACCCAGGTGCCGAAGACTATTTTATTCTTCCTCTGTTTTGCTGGGGACTGGACCATGTTCTCTTTAAGCTCATGTGTCTAAGCCCTACCCTCTAATATGGTGGTATTTGGAGGTATTTGGGTGGGTCTTTGGGGGTGATTAGGGTTAGCTGAGGACATGAGAGTAGGGGCCTTAGAAGGTATCAGAGCTCTTTTTCTTTTTTTAAAAGATTTTATCTATTTATTTGTCAGAGAGAGAGAGAGAGAGAGAGAGAGAGAGAGCACAAGCAGAGGAAGCAGCAGAGGGAGAGGGAGAAGCCTGCCCCTCGCTGAGCAAGGAGCCCAAGGCAGGACTTGATCTCAGGACCCTGGGATCACGAACTGAGCTGAAGGCAACACTTAACAAAATGAGTCACCCAGGTGCCCCTGGATTAGTGCTCTTGTAAGAGAAGACACCAAAGAGCTCACTCTCTTTTAGTTGTGTGAGAGAAAACAGCGCCAGAAAGCAGCTGTGTACGAGGAGTGAGCTCTCATTGGGAGCCAAACTTGGCACCTTGACCTTGGACCTGCCTCCAGAAATGTGAGGAATGAATGTCTGAGGCCTAAGCCTCTCTGTCTGTGGTATTTTGTTATGGCAGCCCAAGCAGACCAAGACACGTTTTATGCTCACTGTGTCAAACCAGAATGCTATGATGTGGAAGGAAATTGCAGCAGTGGGTGGGGTCCAGATCCTAAGGGGAATGATGCAAAGTTTGGAGGGAGAACAGCTGGGGCACTGGGGACGGCCACCCCCATCAGGCACGGAGGTCCTGTAGTACCCTTGAGAGCAGGGTCGGCAGTGGGGAGAAGCCAGTTTGTACCCTGAGGAGCCAGTGGGCTGCTCCCCACCTCTGTTGCCCCCACACCTGGACTGAGCCTTTCTCCCACCTGAGTTCTGAAACCCCAGCTCTGCTCGGAGGGACGGAGACAGATGCCATTTGCACCACAGCCCAAGATGAAAGGTTGTACCCTACCTGTACCTTCTCTTCGGAACACACTGATGGTCAGGTTCTGGGGTGCATCTGAACCGATAGACACGATTGTTTTCAGAGGCAGGAAGGTCGGTGTTGGCCCTTTCCCCCCAGAAACTTCAGACATGGGAAAGGGGTGGAGTCTGGTGTTTTCTTTCCTTCCTTCCCAGGATTCGAGACCCTGCCCCCCCCACACCCACAGCCCTCAGGGACCTTGGCGTCCTGGCCTGGCACTCACAGGACACGTTGAGCTGGATGGTCCTCTCCGTGCTCACACCAGCTCCGGGGAAGGTCACTCGACAGGTGAGGTTGGTGCCGTGGTCCTGGGGCCTCGGGGTGAGGGTGAGCTCGGGGGAGTGGGGAGCCTTGGGGCCCCAGGAGGGGAGGGCGACTCCGATCCAGGAGAAGATGGGGGGTGTCCCCCTCTCACAGGCCCATGGCACGCTACAGGTAACGTTCTTGGGGTAGCCAGATTCTAGGGGCCCCTGGATGTGGATGTCAGGTGTCTGTGTCAGAGCTGAGGAGGAGAGAGAGATTCTGGAGTGGGACCCTGAGTGTGCCCCTAGAAGCAGCCTCCACCCCAGGCCAGCTGTGTCCTCCCCGGCCAGGATGGAGATCAGGGGGTCCCTTCCTGGTCCTGCCCCAGGAGCCCTCAGGATCCATGCATGGGACATGTGTCCTCTCCTTAAGCCCATTCCTTACCCGTCACATGCACGGAGAGCTTCTTCAGGTAATTATATCTCACATAAGACCCTCTCTCCACCCTAAAGAAGTATGACCGTGAGTCCCTTCTCTGTGCATCTCTGATGTCCAGGGAGCAGTTGTAGGCCCGGGGGTCCCCAAGGAGGTGGAATCGGCCCTGGGTCTCCTCCTGCACTTTGCGACCTGGGTTGTTTGTGGCCACTGGAGCATCGTGGTGTGAACTGGCCCCTTCCCAGAACCAGTAGCCATAAGCTGGGTCATTATCAGTGTATTTGCTTTGGGGATAGGAGAATGTGCAGGTCACCGAGATGCACAGGCCCTCCTGCACCGTCACCGTCTCTTGCACTTGCAGCCGGAATCCTGCAATCCAAGCCAGGGACCCTGCAGGGAATCGAGGGTGAGTGGCAGCTCCAGCCCACTGGGCCCCCTCCCCTCAACCCACTCACCTGTCCACAGCATGGACAGCAGCAGCGGCAGCATCTCTGGGGTGAGAGTCATGGAGCTGTCCCAGGACAGAGAGGAAGCCCCGATAGGAAGGCCAAGGCCAATGTCTGAAAAGTGACTGGCCACAGAAGAGGAAGTTGGTGCTGGGACGCTGTCGATGACAGCATGGACCTTGGAGACTAACAACTTCTACTTTCCAAATGGGGTCCCAGCCACCCCGCCCCCCAGTCCCTGTCTGCGGACTCTGTTCCCACCAGGAAGGCAGGCACTACCTGGCCAATTACAGCTTCCAGAAACCCCAGATGGTCAGTCCTGCCAGTTGTGGGATGCAGGAGGGGTGAGCAGGGGAACCTTGAGGCATGAAAGATGGGGCTGCCTCCCCACTGTGGGTGAGGGAAGTGATTGATGTTAATTAATGAGTGAGCACGACACCCGCATCATGAACATCTCCTTTCAGGGCCGTGGAGTCAAAGTGGAGAAGGACAGACTCCATTTCTGTTCTTGAAAACTTCCCTAACACCCAAGGGGACAGAGAAACTCCAGGCTGTGGCAGCTCCTGTTGGTACAGTGTGAGCTGGCCGAAGCACGGGCAGGGGCTTGTAGGAAACACCATTGCTCTGGGCAGCTAGGAGGCGAGTTCCCAGGTATGAATGGCCAGAGTGGACAGGGACCAGGACTCCCCGGTGTTCCAGGGCTTGCTGGCCAGCTCACAGCCTCCCCTGCTCCAGGCACCCCAGGTGTCACCCACATTGGGCCACAGCTGAGAGCTGGGCATTTGCAGCAAGATGATAGCACTGCATGACATTGAGGGAGAATGCCCTGGCGTGCCTGGCCCTCTTCCCCTCCAAGCCTCAGTTTCCCCAGAGGTCACATGGAGGGATCGCAGTGCCCAGCTCTTATCTGTGGGAGAATATGAGGACAGTGGTGGGCATTTTCCACAGACTTGGGTGTGGCCATCTTACACGTCAAATGTCTGGCCCTGTCCATTCCTCAGTGGTCCCTCATATTCCTGCTTTTGGTAAGAAGGTCCTGGTGGCCAGCTGTGTCCTAGGGCTCCTTTGTCTGTGGCCTCCCATGAAGAGATCATGCGTACCAGATGCTCACTGTGCTGCCTTGGGAAGGCATAGCTGGAGGCCTATACTCACAGGGCATTATGGGCTGAGTTGTGTCACCCTAAAATTCACATGTTCATTTCTAAACTTCAGTACCTCCAAATATGACTATCTTTGGACATAGGGTCTTTAAAGAGATCATTAAGGTAAAATGAGGCCATTGGGGTGAGCTCCACTCCAGCAAGACTGGTACCTTTATAAGAACAGGGGATTAGGAGGGCCACCTATGTGGTTCAGTCAGTTAAATGTCCTGGGATCAAGCCCCACATCGGGCTCCCTGCTCAGTGAGGAATCTGCTTCTCCCTCTGCCTGCCGCTCCCCCTGCTTGTGCTCTCTCTCTCACTCTCAAAATAAATAAATAAAATCCTAGGAAGAAGGAGAAGAAGAAGAAGAAGAAGAAGGAGAAGAGGAAGGAGGAGGAGGAGGAGGGAGGAGGGATTAGGACAGAGACATGTACAAACAGGAGACCACATGAGCACAAGGGGGAACCAGCCACCTACAAACCAAGGAGAGAGGCGTGCAAAGGAGCCAGTTCCGCCCACAATGTCTAGCTTCCAGAGCTCTGAGAAATGAACTTCTGTTAACTAAGCCACGGGGTCAGTGTACTTTGTTATGTTAACTCCAATAAACCAACGCATGGGATGTTCAAGGAGATGGATGTGTTCACACAGGCCAAGTGCTCTGTGCAGGCTGGTCTGGTCCGTGCTGGACACAGTCCACACAGTGGCCAGTGGCCAGTCTATAGGATGGGGCTACTCCAGGGATGGAGGAGAAAGGAAGGGACAGGTTTGGCTAATTGGAGGAAATACCTGCTGCTCTTCCTGTGCTCTGATCTCTGCCTTGCTCTTACTTAACTGAACATACTTGCCCTTCTCTCCTCAGGTCAGGACAGTCTCCGCGGGCCTCTGCTCCAGCTGGCCCCTCTGCTGGCTGAGCCCGTCCTCCTGCATCCTGAGCACCCATCTCCCATATGTTGAGCGGTGGGTCCTGGGGGCTGAAGTAAGACTGACCTTGGTCTGTTGGTCTGTTTGGCCAGAGAACCAGGGCCCCCGTCTTCCCAGGGCAAAGCTCCCAGCGTGAGGAGCCAATGGCTAATGCCTCACCTTGTGTGGCTGTGGCGGAAGTTATGTATGAGTGTGTCGTTGTGTTTGTGTGTCTGTGTAGGTGCATGTGTGCTTGTGTCTGCAGCCTTTGTGTGGTGTGTGTGTGTGTATTTCTTTGGTCTGTGTACATATGTGTGTGTGTTCTGGGTTTGTGGCCTGTTGTGTACACGTCTGAGGTATGTCCGTGTACATATGTGTGTGTGACTTCCCTATGTGTGTCTGTCTCGTGTATGTCTGTGTGTCTGTCTGAAGTACACGCGTGTCTGTAGGTCTGTGTCCTCTGTGTGTGCATATCTGAGGTACTTGGGCATGTCTGCTTAAAGTGCCTGTGGCACGTGCGTGTGCATATGTGTGCACACTCAAATGTCATTTTCCCAATGACAGCATCTGTGGACAACATACTGAACACTACAATCCATTTCATATTCTCTCTGTATCTTTTTCTTTCATTTTTCTTCAAACTCCTTATCACGAATCAGCCCGACATATAATCTGCTTAATTATTCTTTGTCTGTCTCTCCTGCTGAAGCCACCCTGGCTAGAAAAATGCTTGGCATACACTAGGTGATCAATGAATATGTACTTTAAGAATTGTAAGGATAGGGGCGCCTGGGTGGCTCAGTCGGTTAAGCAGCTGCCTTTGGCTCAGGTCATGATCCCAGAATACTGAGATTGAGCCCCACGTGGGGGGGGGGTCCCTGCTCAGCAGGGAGTCTGCTTCTCCCTCTCCCTCTGCCTGTTGCTCCCCATTTGTGCTCTCTCACTTTGTCTGTCAAATAACTAAATAAAATCTTTAAAAAAAAAAGAAGATTTGTAGGGATATTGGGATGCCTGGCTAGCTTGGTCGCTAGAGCACGTGACTTGATCTTGGAGTGGGGGTTTGAGTGTCATGTTGGGTGTACAGATTACTTAAAAAATGAAATCTTTATTTGAAAAAGAGAATTATAAGGACATTTAGGATAATCAAAATACAATTTCTGGTTGTCCCCAGTGAAAAAGTATGTATTCTTTAGAACATACCCATCTGGGGTTATCTGAGTCTAGCATTTTATTACCTTTGAACCATTTTAAATGCTATAATTTATAGATAACTAATAGCAATAAAAATAATTCTTGTCCAAAGACATACACATACATTCTGTCTCCTTGGGGAGGGGACTTAAATCCCCCTACCAAGCCACTTTTACATGCATCCACAAATTCATTTCAATATTCCCTTACTCCACATAAATTTGGGCATCTTTAATGTCTGTCTCGTTCCCTTGTTTGTAATGAGTTTAATAAAGTGGGGAGTTGCTGTTCAATGGGTATAAAGTTTCAGTCCTGCAAGCTGAAAAAGTTCTAGAGATCCTCTGTACAACACAGTACTTACAGTAAACACAGTTTACTTAACTTAAACTTAACTTAAAAAGTTAACACTTAAAAATTTGTTAAGAGGATAGATCTGATGGTATGTGTTTTTGCCACAATAAAAAATCTTTAACACATGTTTATTTTATATCTATAAGGGTCATGATATTGCCTTCAGAAAAAACCTTCCTTTAATAGAATAAACAAATTAATTTGCACCTCTGTGCATGTGTTAGCTTTTTGGCTTGTGGTGTGTTCTAGGCATTAGAACCTGGTCCCTGCCCCCTTAGCCAAATAAGATGGTTCATGGAACAGCTTGAGTTCACGTTAAAGGATTTTGCTATTTCTGCTTGAGCAACTGGGAACCACTGGAGGATTAGAAGCTGAAAATGACTCTTGGGTTTTTAGAATTCCCTCTGGCTTCTCTATGGAGAACAGATTGGGGATGGGCTGAGAGAGGGTGAGAAGATGAATTTCCTTTTCTGTGTATTTATGTTTCCAAGATAGAAAGTGAGTCCTTGGAGGCAAGAATGTGCATTTCTTACAAGCAGTGTAGACTCGCTTTGCACACAATAATGACAAATTTCAGAGTAGGTGATAAATACATGTCAAGTGGCAGTATTTACATAAAGGTAAACACACAAATAGCAGATTCTTGCATAAAGTACTGTTTTAATTTTGGGAAAAAAAAGTTACATATAGGTGAATTTTCTCTCCTTGCATCTACTCACTTACAACCACAGGAAATAGTTTGGAAGACCAGAAGTGACAGGTGAACAAAAATTTGTTTATCTATTTTTTTGTGTAGGGGCTGGGGAAAATCAGCAAAGTGCTTTCCTACTGTGTGGAGGTGGGTTAGGGATGGGGAGAGAAGTTTGGGAGACAATGGGCACAGTGCTTTCATGCCTGGCCCCTCCCTTTGGGCTCCCATGTCCAGGACTTTCCCTTATCCTAAAAGACAAAGCAGCTCAAAAAATTTTATTTATTTATTTGAGAGAGAGAGAGAGAGAGCATGAGAGGGGAGAGGTCTGAGGGAAAAGCAGACTCACTGGTCAGCAGGGAGCCTGATGTGGGACTTGATTCCGGGACTCCAGGATCATGACCTGAGCCGAGGGCTGTTGCTTAACTAACTGAGCCACCCAGGCGCCCCAAAGCAGCTCAAGTTTTTCCCATCCTTCCTCTTCTAGAGGTCTCCAACCCCGTCAGGGAAAAGCTGAATGAGGTCAGCGTCCTGTAGAATGTTGGCTCTGGGGGTGACCAATGGTGAACCCTGTTCTGGTGTTTGGGGGACTCAGATAAAGGGTTGCCTGGGGAGGAATCTGATCACTCTGTGTAGTAGATCCTGGAGGGACCATAGGGGAGGGGGCTGGTGGAAGTCAGCCCCCATGCGGGCAATCCTGAACAGGGAAAGAAGAGAAAAAGAGGAACAGAAATGGAGGGATGTTGGATGGGCATGAAGTTCCTGTTTACAGCTCTATCAACAGGACCCAGCCTTCTTTCCACTTACCAACTCTGGGGCGCAAGACAGTGTGGGCTAGTAACTGCAAGAATCACCTGGGCAGGGAACCTGGGTGGCTCAGTGGGTTAAGCCTCTGCCTTCAGATCAGGACATGATCTCGTGGTCCTGGGATCGAGTCTCGCATTGGGCTCTCTGCTCTGCAGGGAGTCTGCTTACTCTTCTCTCTCTCTCTTTCTGCCTGTCTCTCTGCCTACTTGTGATCTCTGTCTGTCAAATAAAGAAATAAAATCTTTAAAAAAGAATAAAATATTTAAAAAAGTATCACCTGGTCAGAGGTGGGACCCTTAAAGTGGTTGAGACCACCTATCAGGGGACAGGAAGGCTCTAGACATGAATGCAAGAAAACATGGAAAGAGGAAAAACCCATCCCATACTGAAAGAGTGAAAATCAATTCAAATGCAGAAAGAAAAAAAAATCTTGAAGTTATTCAGTCTTGGTAGGAAGACAGTTACAAAGCCGAATGGAAACATTATTTCTCCCAAGGTCTTACAAGAGCTCTAAATGCCATAAGGACCCTCTCTGTGAGTGATTACTACTTTCTTGCCAACAATGTCCCAAGACTGGCCTTGTTATTCTGTCTAATTACTGGGACCACCCATGCCTAAACCTCACCTCAGGACAATACCCATTCCCTGGTTAACACCTTCTGGGAAGAAAGAGCCCAAGTCTGAGGAGGAAAGCACACTCTATGAGGTCCCAGACACCCCAGCATCATTGACTTAGGATGTCACCAGACCCTTCTGTAGGCTCCTCCCACTCTGCACTGGGGGCTGATAAACTGTTAGCATCCTGGGGGCTCTCCAGCTGCCAGAAGACACTGACCCTGGAGAGTCTCAGGTGGGGCGGGCGTCCGGGGGAGGGGGTTGGTGCTGTCTGTAGTGCTGAAACGGGGTCATGCTTTGAGCTCAGGTACCTACCTCCCAGCTCAGCAGCAGGGAGGACCCAGACGCTTATGTCTGGATTTGGGGCCAGGAGGGGAAAGGGTGGGGATGGATGGAGCCAGGGAAGCAATCAGGAGTGGGCAGTGCTGGTCTCCTCTCTCTTCACCTGCCACCTCTCCTGTTCATTCTCAGGCATTGTTCCTCCTGTGGATGATGTCTGCCTGTCCCATCTGCATGAGCCTTCTTGCTAAGGTCCTCTGCTTGCTGGCCTCTTGTACTGCTCCTTTATTTTTTTAAAGATTTTATTTACTTATTTGAAAGACAGAGATCACAAGTAGGCAGAGAGGCAGACGGGGGCGGGGGGAGAAGGCTCCCTGCTGGGCAGAGAGCCCAATGCGGGGCTCGATCCCAGAACCCTGGGATCACGACCTTAGCCAAAGGCAGAGGCTTTAACCCACTGAGCCGCCCAGGCGCCTCTGTACTGCTCCTTTAAATAGCTTGCTTCATCACACACACACACACACACACACACACACACACACACACGCACACACACTTCTGAAAGTGAGGAGGCTAGTCTTCACATTTGAAAAAAGAAAATTTAGGGTCAGGGTCAGGGTTAGGAATATTAGACAGTATGCCTGGATCCCGTTCTCCCTTTCTGTTTACCTGCTCCAGTGCCTCTGGGCAGGAGAAGATATCTCAAGTGTGATGGAGAAGGTGTTTCTTGGACACGTATTTCTGGCTCCAATTGATCCCCTTTGCTGGTGGCGCTGGGCCTGCCCAATTGTTAAAAGGGCTCCCCTCCATCCAGGAGAAAATGGTCCTACCTATTTCTCAGGATTTGGAAAATGATGGGTCTGAGTGTCTTTCCTCAGTTGGATGGGAGGACTGAGATGCTCTCCTTTTGTGTTGGTCCCCTAGTTCTAGGGGCCTAAACCAATTCACTTTCTTCTTACTGCATTCCAGAATTCTCCTTTGTTTCTTGCACCATTTATAGGGTTTCTAGTTGCAAGTAGAGGGAGGAGCAGGGAACAATGTGTTGATGACAACTTGTTTTGATTGAAAGTCGAACCATCAACTTTTTTCCTTTTTTTTTTTTAACTTTTTTTCCTTTTTAAAGAATTATTTATTTACTTATTTTTTAAAGTTTATTATTTTTTATTTTTTTAATTTAATTTTATTTTTTCAGTGTTCCAAGATTCATTGTTTATGCACCACACCCAGTGCTTTATGCAATAGGTGCCCTCCTTAATACTGACCATCAGGCTGACCTAACCTCCCAACCCCCTCCCCTCCAAAGTGCTCAGTTTGTTTCTCAGAGCCCACAGTCTCTCACAGTCCATCTAACAATCAACTTTTTATGTTTTCAACAGATGGTTGGCTCATGTCACCCAGACTGACCTTATCATAAGCAGAAGTCTGGCAGCTGTCCCTTTTGGATGTAGGGAAGGGGGAGTTAGGCCCCAAACATTTTTTTTTACACCACACCAGAATCTCCCATTTGTTTTTAGGAGTCATTTTATGATCTTATGGCCTTATACTTTATCCCTGTCATGGTTTTGGTGCTACTGGTGGAGGTAGGTTTGTTTTTACTTAAGCTGATTTTTAAATAAAATATTGGGCTTTTAAGGAGAAAGATTACAACTTCCTGCTTGCCTCCACCAACCATCTCAAACCTGACATCTATTTTCCAGGTTATTTTGAAGGATAAGAGGGTGCCAGACATGTTCTGGTGACGGGTCTTCCTGGAAAAAGGATGTGGATGCACAAAGATGGTGAGGAATTCACAAGCATGGGAGCACTTAGAGAATGGCATGAGGGGATTGATGGGTCAGGATATGGAGATGCAGAAGTAGACTGGGTGAAGTTGAACACAGCCTGGAATAGAGGTTCGAAAACTATACACCGTGGGTTGTCTGCTTTTGCAAATAAAATTTTGTTGGAACCCAGCCACATTTGTTCATTTGTGGAATGGCTATGGCTACATGTGCACTACAAACACAGAGTTGAATAGTTACTAGGATCCTTACAGTTTACAAAGCCTAAAATATTTGCTATCTGGCCCTCTAAAAAAAAAATTTCTGACCCTTGACCTGGAATGTCAAATTAGAAGCTTGTAAATTAGTCTTTGGGGCTGAGGAGATGGAGAGGTATTTGACTGTGGTCAGCCCTGAGTTTTAGGAAATTCTCTAAATGTTAATATGTGATTTTGCTTCTAACAAGACTAGTAGGAGGCAGGCGGGATGGAAAGGGAAGATTCAGGAAGGGAGAGGGGTGATGCTGGAGGCCGAGTCAGGAAAGGGAGCCATGGGGAGAGTTTTGTTTTTCTGATAAATATTCAATAATATTTATCATTAAGTAATACATCTGGATCTACAGTTTATTTTTTTCCAGCTTTATTGGGATATAGTTGATACATAACATTGTGTGAGTTAAATTATACAATGTAATGATTCGATATATGTGTACGTTACAGAATGATTACAACATGGGAGGGTTTTGGAAGTGCTGATATGGTGTCCCAGACAGAACACACCCAGCCTCTAGGTGAAACGTCACCCACGACTTTCTGTTCAAGGGGGAAGGAACTAGTGTGCATCAAACTCTCACAGTGCAGCAGGGCCCCTGCTGGGTTTTTTCTATATGCACTTTTATTTACTCCTCGTGGCAACCCTGTGAGGTGGGACTTCTTACATCCATTTCGCAAGGCAGGAAATTGAGTCATGGAGGGGGAAATGGTTTGCCTGATGTCGTACTGTGGATAAATGAAAGCATGGATTCCACCCCAGGCCTCTCTGGTTGTAAAGCCTTAGTTCCAATATAGCAGGAAACTCCCATTCAGGAGTTTGTAAACCCATTGCCTATGGGGATGTTAACTCTCCAAGAATCAGCCTTTGGTCCCCCTTCCTGGAGGGTATGGATGCTCTCTCCGAGACTGATACACCAGATGGTTCCTCATTGGGTCCTGATCTCTGAGTATTCTGCATAGGTGCCCTCCCCCATCCTGTGAAAGCTGATGGAGGCATAATGCAGGTCCTGCTCCATTTCTGAGGTGGGGGGCACCCCTGCAGAGCTTGTGGGGTCAGCAGAGAGGTCTGACTTGGACTCCTGCTGGTAATCCTGTTTAGAGAGCAAAGAAGGGGTCAGAGGAAGGCAGGGGGGGG
>RCUC01098760.1:0-11880 GCA_003697995.1 Taxidea taxus jeffersonii | reverse complement strand
CACCCCCTCACTTTCAATCTGGAGGTGTCTTCAGGTCTAAAATGAGTTTCTTGTAGGCAGCATATTGATGGGTTTTGTTTTTTTTATCCATTCTGAAACCCTGTGTCTTTTGATTGGGGCATTTAGCCCATTTACGTTCAGGGTAACTATTGAGAGATATAAATTTAGTGCCATTGTATTGCCTGTAAGGTGATTGCTACTGTATATTGTCTCTGTTCTTTTCTGATAATACTTTTAGGGTCTCTCTTTGCTTAGAGGACCCCTTTCAATATTTCCTGTAGAGCTGGTTTGGTGTTTACAAATTCATTCAGTTTTTGTTTGTCCTGGAAGCTTTTTATCTCTCCTTCTATTTTCAGTGATAACCTAGCTGGATAAAGTATTCTTGGCTGCATGTTTTTCTCTTTTAGTGCTCTGAATATATCATGCCAGTTCTTTCTGGCCTGTCAGGTCCCTGTGGATAAGTCTGCTGCCAATCTGATATTTTTGCCATTGTATGTTACAGACTTCTTGTCCCGTACTGCTTTCAGGATTTTCTCTTTGTCACTAAGACTTGTAAATTTTACTCTCAGGTGGCGGGGTGTGGACCAATTCCTATTGATTTTGAGGGGTGTTCTCTGCACCTCCTGGATTTTGATGCTTGTTCCCCTTGCTATATTAGGGAAATTCTCTATAATAATCCTGTCCAATATACCTTCTGCTCCTATTTCTCTTTCTTCTTCTTCTGGAATCACAGTGATTCTAATGTTGTTTCGTCTTATGGTATCACTTATCTCTCGAATTCTCCCCTCGTGGTCCAGTAGTTGTTTGTCTCTCTTTTGCTCAGCTTCTTTATTCTCTGTCATTTGGTCTTCTATATCACTAATTATTTCTTCTGCCTCATTTATCCTAGCAGTAAGAGCCTCCGTTTTTGATTGCACCTCATTAATAGCTTTTTTTATTTCAACCTGATTAGATTTTAGTTCTTTTATTTCTCCAGAAAGGGCTTTTATTTATCCTGACAGGGTTTCTCTAATATCTTCCATGCCTTTTTCGAGCCTGGCTAGAACCTTGAGAATCGTCGTCCTGAATTCCAGATCTGACATATTACCAATGTCTGTATTGATTAGGTCCCTAGCCTTTGGTCCTGCTTCCTGTTCTTTTTTTGTGGTGAGTTTTTCCGCCTTGCCATTTTGTCCAGATAAGAATCCGCTGTTCTCCTTGTTAAGTGAACTTGGTCTTGGCTGGATTTCTTGTTGATCTTCTGGGGGAGGGGCCTGTTGTAGTGATTCTCAAGTGTCTCTGCCCCAGGCAGAATTGCACCGCCCTTACCAGGGGCCGGGCTATGTAATCCTCTCAGTTTTGCTTTCGGGAGCTTTTGTTCCCTGAACGTTTTCTGTAGAGTTCCAGAGGAGGGGAATGAAAATGGCGGCCTCCCAATCTCCGGGTCAGAGGAGCCGAGAGCTAGGGGCCCCAGTCTTCAGTGCGCCTTCAGAGAAAAGCGTGTAATCACTCCCGTCTTCCCAGCCTCCGGCCGTGCTTGGAAAAAATCGTGCGTAATTAGTCCCGTCTCACTGGCTTCTGGGAGCGCTCGGAGCTCACCCAGCCTGTGACCAAGTGTCTCTGTCTCTGGCAGAATCCCACCTGGAGTCTCCGAACCCTGTAGATCCCTGAGCTCTCCCGGGTCAGAGTCTCCCCGGATCTTGTGAGGACCTCTCGCACAGAGCACTGGCCCGTGTCACAGACCACGGCTCTAGGACACCCAGAGAGCTCACTCCTCAGCTCTGTCTCCGCAGTCAGGTTCCCTGCTCTAATACCTGTGAGCTCTGCGACATTCAGAACCCCTGATCCTTCTGTGACCCCTTGGGACCTGAGTCCACCCTGTCCCCGTGAGGTCTTCACCCCAGTTTAGCCTCTGGAGCGATGTCCCTCCGTGGAGCAGACTTTTAAAAGTCCTGATTTTGTGCTCCTTTGTTCCACCGCTTGCTGGAAGCCGGTCCCTCCCCCCGGGGTCTATCTTCCTGTCGTGTTCCACATCTTCTTTATACATTCATCTGTCAATGGGCATCTGGGCTCTTTCCATAGGGTAGCTATTGCAGACATTGCTGCCTTAAACATTGGGATGCAGATGCCCCTTCAGATCACAATGTTTATATCCTTAAGGTAAATACCCAGTAGTGCAATTTCTGGGTTGTAGTGTAGCTCATTTCAACTTTTTGAGGAACCTCCATGCTACCTTTCAGAGTGGCTATATGACGTTACATTCCCACAAACACCTTAAGAGGATTCTCCTTTCTCCACATCTGGCCAACATTTGTTATTTTCTGTCTTGTTAATTTTAGCTATTCTAATTGGTGTGAGGTGGTTTTGATTTGTATTTCCCTGATACAGAGTGATGTTGAACATTTTTTGTCATTTACTGTTGGCCATTTTTATGTCTTCTTTAAAAAAAAAATCTTTATATGAGAGAGAGAGCGGTGGGGTGGGGGCACAAGTAGGGGGAAGGAGAGGGGGAAGAAGACTCCTTGCTGATCAGGGAGCCTCATGTGGGGCTCAAGCCCAGGACCCTGGGATCATGAGCTTAAGTTAGTGCTTAAATTACTGAGCCACCCAGGTGCCCCTCCTTTGTACAATTTCTTTAGGGAAATGTGTTTATGTGTTCTTTCCATTACTTGACTGGATTATTTGTTTCTTGGGTGTTGAGTTTGATAAATTCTTTATAGGTCTTGGATACTAACCCTTTATCTGATAAGACATTTGTAAATAACTTTTCTCATTGAAAAATCATTTATATTTTATTGACCATCACTCAGAGGAAAAAAAAAAAAAGTGTCTTCATTTCTTTATCTTCCATGTTCAAGCTTAGCCCAGACACTTAAGACCACAATAGCCAGCACATTGAAATGAGCTTCTTTGCATGTTTATGAGAACAGTTTTTACAATGGACATCTATGATCATATTTGCTGCTATAAACATCAGTGTGATGAATAAGAGCAAGTATGTGACTAACAATGGAACACCTTTCCCCCTATAAGGAGTTTAAAGACATTGAGTTCTGAAACTACTAGTCAAGTTTACAACACTTATTTTTAATTGTATATTAATTTTAATATACAATTGTGATATTTGGAGGGACTTGCCAACATGTAATTTCATACTGCTTTAGTTACTTTTGCAATAAAAATATCTTAATTCAGGCACCTGGATGGCTTAGGCAGTTAAGCTTCTGCCTTTGGCTCAGGTCATGATCCTGGAGTTCCAGGATCAAGCCCCATGTCAGGCTCCCTGCTAAGCAGGAAGTCTGCTTCTCCCTCTGTTTCTCACCCTACTCATTCTCTCTCTCTAATAAATAAATACAATCTTAAAAAATGATACCTTAATTCTGCTCATTCCTTTTCTAGACATACCCGGGAGATATTGCTAATTCAGTTCTAGTCCACCCCAATAAAGCAAATACCACATTAAAACAAGTCCAATGAATTTGTTTCCCAATGCATGTAAGTTATACTTACACTATAGTATAATCTATGAAGTGTGAAATAGAATTATGTCTAAAAAAATGTATACACCTTAATTAAAAAGTATTTTATTGTTAAAAAATGCTAACCATCAGCTGATCATAGGTGATTATCATATATTAATAGTACATTAATAATATAATATTAAATATAATAATAATGAAAATGTTTGGAATATTGTAAGAACTACCAAAATGTGACATAGAGACAGAAAGTGAACAAATGATTTTGGGGAAAATGGCACCAATAGATATGCTTGATGCAAGGCTGCCACAAACCCTTAATTTGTACAAAATGTAATATCTGCACAGTAAAAAAAGGGTATGCCTGTATTCATAAATTCACCTAAACAAAGAGACCTCAAAGACTTTATTGATATCTAGATTACATGTCTTAAAAATAATTTCCTTCCTTGTTAAAAACTGTGTTAATTTATTTTACACTACTATTTCTCAGAAATATAGTGGATTTGGTGATTTAGGTTTAAGTGTTTGTTATGTGTATGTGTGTAAACATATTGTAGTGATTTGTTTGTTGACTTTTTTTGGAAAAGGCACTTATCATCAACTACATGAGGAAACTGCAATTACCAAAATTATGTTTATGGGCAATATTGTTTCCCAGATATGTCAGGCATTCTCCTATTTTGTTTTGGCCCTTCTTATTACTAATACATGGATTCTCCTTATCACTCTCCCATAATTAGATTCCAACTACCATTGCCTGTTGAGGTACTTTCTTTCTCCTTTATTTTTTCATAACTCCTTGCCTTTATAGGTTTTTTGGTTCTTATGATTTCTTATTTCTATTACTGTTATTTGGGCATTTGTGCTACCTCCCACAGAATACATAAACAATTATTGAGTAAATTATATCACTGGACATATGTTGTAAAAATTAAAGTCTGGTTGATTTCCTTATTGTTCAACTAATTTTTAAATATATCTTTCCTAAAAGGAACCATGGTTATCTAACAAGTGAGATTTTCTTTTATTTTTTTTTCTTTTTTTAACACTGTATTTATTTGAGAGAGAGAGAAAGAGAGAGAGAACAAGTGGGAGAGAGGCAGAGGGAGAAACAGACTCCTTGCAGAGCAAGGAGCCCCACATGGGACTCAGGCTCAACAGCATTAAAGGATACAAAGAATGCCATTTTATATTGAAACAGCCACAGTTCTATAAAGACATTATGATTATGAATCAAATAATACAATTAAACAAATAAAATAGAAATTTCAGGTGACACAAAGCAATGGAAAACAGAGAAGTAATAACAATAATGTTGTATATTTTTCTACTGAATTGTCTTTTTCCTGTAAATTTGGAAGTGTTTGTTGTATATATAGAATATATAATTCCTTTTCTGATTTCATGCATTACAAATATTCATATGAATAGTCATATATCTACTTGACTATCTTAATACTACAATTTGATGACAAAATTTTATTTTAATTTATTTAATTTTAATTTTATTGTGGTCCAATTTGCTTTTTCTTTATTGTTAGTATTTTGTATCATGTTTTACAAATCTTTCTTTGCCACATGTCATGAAGATAATTTCCCATGAAATGTTTTTAAACTATGTTGTTTTAAAAACTTTTCACCTTTTGATCTACTTTCAAATTTGCATTGTGTACAATGTGAGGTAGGAGGGAGGTTTTATTTTTTTTTCATATGGGTATAAAACTGATTCAATACAACTTATTGAAAAGACTATAATTTCCCCTACTACTCTGCATTGTCTCTTTTGCCATGTGTAAAGTGTATATTCATGCAAAAATTCATTTATGGATTCTTTATTTTATCCCATTTGTGTAGCCTTGTGACAATATCATACTGCTAGTTAGTGTAAATTTGTAGTAACTTATAATATAGTAATTTATAGAATTTATAGTAATTCTTGGGACTTACCAAGAAGAACAGAGATGTTCTTCAACATCCTGGTAAATCTGAGCATTTGCATTTAAATATAAATTTTAGAATTCTCACCAAAATAAAAAAAAAAAAGAAGACACAAGAAACAAATGATAAACAAAATACACACATGATTTTTTTAAGATTTTATTCATTTATTTGACAGAGAGAGATGTCACAAGTAAGCAGAGAGGCAGGCAGAGAGAGAGAGGAGGAAGCAGATCCCCTACTAAGCAGAGAGACTGATGCGGGGCTTGATCCCAGGACTCTGACACCATGACCTGAGCCAAAAGAAGAAGCTTAACCCACTGAGCCACCCAGACACCCCACACATGAAATTTTGATTGATAGTACATTGAGTTTATATTTCAGTTTGGGGGAGAATTGACAGTTTTAAAATTTGCAGTCTGCCAATCCATAAACATGGCATATTTTTCTTTTATTTATTTATATTTTGTCTTCTTTAATTTCAGAAAGTGTTTAAAAACATTCCAGGGGCACCTGGTGGCTCAGTTTGTTAAGTGTCCAACTCTTTATCTCACCTCAGGTCTTGATCTCAGAATCAAGTGTGTTCAAGCCCCATGTTGGCCTCCATACTGGGTATGAGGACTACTTTAAAAATAAATAAATAAATAATGTACCACTAGTGTTGTTTCATCTATTTCTATTACCTTTGTAATTATTTTGCTTTATATACTTGAGAATATACCATTAGGTACACAATACTTTAAAGTTATTACATAATTTTGGGGAACCTGGGTGACTGTCAGTTAAGCATCTGACTTTGGCTTAGGTCATGATCCCAAGAATCTGAGATCAGCCCCACATCCGGCTCCCTGCTCAGCAGGGAGTCTGCTTGCCCTTCTCCTTCTGACTGCTGCTCTACCTGCTTTTGCTCTCTTTCTCTCTCTCTCTCTTTGGGTGAAATAAATAAGGAAGATCATAAAAATAAATAAGTAAATAAGTCATTATAAGATTTTATTGAGTAACCAACTAGTGAAGGTCCCTATTTGTCCCTAGGAATGATTATTTCTATTTCTTTTTCTTTTCTCTTTTTTAAAAGATTTTATTTTTCTGTGACAAAGAGAGATAGCAAGAGAGGGAACACAACCAAGAGGGCAGCAGGAGAGGGAGAAGCAGGCTTCCCACTGAGCAGGGAGTCCCATATGGGCCTGGATACCAGCATTCTGGGATCATGACCCAAGCCAAAGGCAGATGCCTAATGACTGAGCAACCCAGGTGCCCGGGGAATGATTTTTTTTCTTGAAGTCTACTTTCTGATATTACTAGCTTTCTTTCCTTAGTGTTGACATGGTGTACATTTAATTTCACTCTTTATTCACTTTGTCCTTTCATTTTAAAGTTTTCAATATTATTATACTTAAATATCTATCTTGTAAACAATATACAGTTATGTTTTTTGTTTTTGTTTCTGTTTTTTTTTTTAAGATTTTATTTATTTATTTGATAGACAGAAATCACAAGTAGGCAGAGAGGCAGAGAGGAGGAAGCAGGCTGTCTGCAGAGCAGAGAGCCCGATGCGGGACTCGATCCCACGACCCTGGGATCATGACCTGAGCCGAAGGCAGCCCCTTTAACCCACTGAGCCACCCAGGTGCCCCTTCTGTTTTTGTTTTATCCAGGATGACAGTCTCTGTCTTTTTTTTAATTTATTTTAATATTAGTCCTAAAATATTTAGGCTTAAATCTATTATCCTTTTGTTTTAATATTTTGTCCCTCATGCTATATAGTCCCTTTTCCTCTCTTTATTTAACTTCTTTGTGAGTATTTATTTAGCACTGTTTTTGAATCCCAGTGTGAAACTTTAGGACATTTTCTCTTTCCTCACACAGTTAGTGTATATATATATATATATATACACACATATATATATATGTATATACATATACATACACATACATATACATACATGTATATATACATATATAATTGTTCTCATATATTTCTTCTACTATATATCTTTCAATTTATAAGTAGCATTGTTAGTTATTGTTTTATACAGTCATTATTTGCATATCTGTTTATCCATAACTCTTTATTTCTCCCTGCATCTCTGATTTCTTTTTTGGATGATTTCATTCTGTCTTTTTTTTTTTTATTTCTTTTAGGGGGCCTGCTGGGAATGAATTATTTTTTTTCTGTTTACCTAAAATAGCTATTTTGATTTATTTTTTATATTTATTCATTTATTTTTCTGAGAGAGAATTATTCTGAGTACCTAATTGTCCCCCTTTGTTTTCTGTCTTGGTGCTTTGATGTACATCTTGAACTTACTCTTTTAAGCCAATAATAAACTAACATCCTCTCCTTTTAAAACAACCATGTATTTTATTTTTTTAGTTAGAAAATTTTGTTTTTCTAGATGAAAAGTCCTTTAAAAATTCTGTGTTTAAAATTTTCTTCAAATCATCCCTCATGTACTATTTCACTATAATAATATGTGATATGAATAATTTCCTTCTTACCAGCTCAGAGAGGTTGTTGCAAGCTTTGTTGTCTCCTTGGGGCTCTGATGAGTGTTCTTGGGAACTCCAGGTATCAGCATATCTACAAGTGAAGGCAACTTGTGGGATCTGTCTTCCTGAAGTCAATAAGGGAGAGGGGGCAAGCTGCTGTTTTTTTGTTTTGTTTTGTTTTGTTTTTTACCTTAGAAGTCTTACTCTTTCCCAGCTCAGAAAAGTTGGAGAACTCAGCTCATTCTTTCAAACCCTTCTTGTTAGCCTAGATTAAGGGTTACCCTCATTTTAGTCAGCCAAATTCTTCCCAGGACCTTGATCCCATGGCTCAGATATTGCCCTTTCTTCACACAGCCCAGAGGTGAGCAATGCTCAAGCCAATTATTTCTTCCTGGACTCCCACAGAACACAAGACCTCAGGAGCCCCCCCACCCCCCGCCCCGGAAGAAATAAATAGACTGGCATCGTTAGCTTATGTGAAGGGTTATTTTCAGTTCTTGATCTTCCTAGGCTACTCCCCAGTTACTTACACAAGAAAAGCTTGAAGATGAATATACTTACATCTACAATTTAAAAATTCTGCATATTTTTGTTTTTTTTATTTTTTTGCATACTGTTACTCAATGGGTGCTATAACTGACCTTCCCTGACAGAGAATTACACCCCAAAACTCCTCAATTTATAAAGATACTAAATATGTTAGCAAGGCAAATATAATACTACCCAATGTAATGGAACTGTTATTTACTAAATAATTAGATGCCTGAAAATACAGTATTCTTTGTAAACATAAAATAGTTTAATAACCAGAAAAATTTCCCTACTGTATGTAAAGTATTTTTAAAAATGATAAAAAAGTTTTGAAGTAATTTTCTAGATAGTTAAGTTGCTACTTCTCCAAACTGAAGTGTTATAGTTCTTATCTTATGGTACATCTTAAAGGTCAAGACCAGAAGGCATACATTGAATTTTCAAAATGCTCACTTAGCCATACTTTATGGGCTGTAGCTCATTCTAATTGCTCAAGTTACATAGTAGTTACTTCATGATATTCTCCCTTGTGCTTTATGAAAATGAATACTACATTTAGGTAGTTCAGTGATAACTGATACCATCAGAGACACAGATTATAGGGAACATAAGCTTCTTCTGCTTTTATGTATATGTACATTTATCATAAAAAAGATCTAGTTACTCGCAAAAGTCTTAATAATATGTCTTGATGTAGCATATTGTATTTCAACAAAAGTAAAATTAGAATCAGGTGCTGGTTCTGTTCTTTGACATAATAGGAACCAAAGTTATATTCATGGTCTTATTTGAATCAATCTCAATACCAGTATTTAACATTCTGAAGTACACCTCTTGCCAGCAGCATTCTGCAATATAGCTATGAATAATTTTCTGGCTACTTGGGTTCTATTTAGGATTTCCAGCAAGTATATGATGGATATGTGATATTTTGATTGACTTATTATACTGCTTGTTTGTTATATAAATCAGCAGTTGATTCAGGTTGTGATATATTCACCAAAGTTATTCTTTATTTATTTGAATAATGTATAATTTATATGAATTTGTAAAAGAAAACAGAGTAGTTGTAATATACAGTATGTCAAAATAACAGAAAAATCGATTAGAAATTTGCTTTGAAAAAAAATTATGGACCATTTCAATTTAACTAAATAATGCCAAATTTATTTGCTCATGAATTATTTACAAAGTCCTGTAACAAGTGAGATTGGGAAATATAATGTAGTGTAATTCTACTTTCAAGAAGTTTAATGCTAAGTAAGGGATGACCCATGTCGACTACTCTATAGGACAGGCCTAAATAGATAGATGTATGGTCAATAAAACAGTGCCACGGCCAAATAAGTTTGGGAGCCATGATTAGTTTTGGCAATTCAAAAACACAATTTAATATATTAAAGGCTCTTATATTAAGGAAAAATTTTATGCCTTATTTAACACTGAACTCCATTGACCATGGAACACTTACCATGCCTTATTTTTTATTCCAAAATATTTACTAATGTCCCTTGGAAAACTACACTTTTTTGCAGTACTTAGTTAAGTAATTAGTATACCTCAGAAAAACAATTTATTCTAATGAATCCTGATTGTGGGGACCACAACAATACCATGTAGCCAGTGGTTTTGAGCATAGAAAAATGAGAAGGATATGGTGATTGGTGAATCTATAAAAGGGAACTGTGTATAAATATGAAGAAATAAATATTTCAAGACAATAATTACGGACTTTAATTAAGTAAGTAAGGACTTGAAGAAACATTTCTGAAAAAAAGCATAAATATGCACTTCTATTTTTTTGGAAAAGTAATATAGTCATCAAACAAAAAATTATTGATGTGTGTGTATAAAATTTTAAAAACACAAATAGATATAAGACTTACTTTTGACATCAAAGAAGATATAATAGCTTCAAAATAATATTGCTATGTGGGAAATAGCTGAGTTATCACAATTTTAATAAAGTTATAACAAAAAATATTACAAAGCTGATTTGGATCATTCATTTATTTATTCAACACATTTGAGTATCTACTTGACAGATAAATTTTGAGGTGTTGGAGATACCTAAGTGAGTCAAAATTTTAAAAAGTGCCTTCCTACATAGAAATGAGAGTTCAATTTATCTTTTAATAAAAAAATTATAGGAATAAATATAAAATTATAATACATGATATAAAAAGCTCAACCATGATAACTGTTTACAAGGAAGAGATTTCTGAGTTGATGTTGGAAGATGAGCAGGAGTTGACAAGGTAAATGTTATGAAATGAGGTGTTCCAGGCAGAGGGCACAGAGGCCCAGTGGAGGGTGGAACAGGTACTTTGAAGGAACTGAAAGAAACATGGAGTCTCTGAACACACAATGTCCAAATTTAGTAGTTTACAAGAAAATAATTTTATTTTTTAAATGAAATACAAACATTTTAATAGGCTTTTGATAAACTAGAATGTTACTTTGATTTAAACAACTATGGCACAAATGCTTTTTGGAGTGGATGATATCTGATAATATGGAAAACATGTTTACTCAGTGAATATTTATTGAGTGCAGTTCCAAAGGTAGGAAAATGAATATGATACAATCCCTGTTGAAGGAGACCGACATATAAATATCTGTATATACCTAACATCTTGAAATGACTTTTTAAATGAGGTGAAGCTTGAGCTGACACATGGTGAATAAAACACCAAACTTAAATCTGAAATAAGAAGGATGATCAGATAGAAAGAACTGCAGAAGCAGACATGTGAAGCATGAAAAAATACTTTTGCAAAGAACCATAAGTAGTTTAGTGCTACTAGAATGTAAAATGTGAGGTGAGAAGAAAAGAGAGTGGAAGCTGGGGTGCGGAGGGGGACGAGGAAGCATACATTATGTCACAGAAAGGTTCTGTAAAAACCATTCTAAGGAACTTGGATTTCATAGCTCAGAGATTGGCAAACTATGGCCAGCAGGCTAAATTTGGCTTATTGGCTTATCGTTATTAGATAGATAAAGTTTTATTGGAACAGAGCCAATCTCAGTCACTTAGTATTGTCTACGGCTGTTTCCACACTTCCATGAGAGTCAAGTAGTTTGCAACAAAATTACATGGTTCCCAAAGGCAAAATTTATCAGACAACATTTTACAGAAAAATGACTCTTCTACAGATAATAGTTCATATACAATTTTTAAGGAAGAAACTGTGACATTTAAACTTTATTTTAAGTAAAATACAGACACCAGCTTTTTAAATATATGTTTGACACCAAACAAGGTGATTTTTTTTTTACTTTATTTAAGCTTTATTTAAACATATGATGTAACCCCACCACCCTCACCCAACCACTCTTCCCCCCACCCCCCTCAGTTTGTTTTATGACATTAAGAGTCTCTTTTGGTTTGTCTCCCTCCCGATCCTATCTTCTTTCATTTTTACTTTTCCTACCACCTTAACTCCCACCCCCGTTGCAT
>RCUC01098758.1:0-31836 GCA_003697995.1 Taxidea taxus jeffersonii | reverse complement strand
ATATAATGGAATACTATGCAGCCATCAATAGAGACCAAATCTTGCCATTTCTGATGACGTGGATGGAACTAGAAGGTGTTATGCTTAGTGAAATAACTCAATCAGAGAAAGACAATTATCATATGATATCCCTGATATGAGGAAGTTGAGAGGGAACGTGGTGGATTTGAGGGGTAGGAAAAGAATAAATTAAACAAGATGGGATCAGGAGGGAGACGAACCGTAAGAGACTATTAATCTCACAAAACAAACTGAGGGTTGCTGGGGGGAGGAGGGTCAGGAGAGGGTGGTGGGGTTATGGACATGGGGAAAGATATGTGCTATGAAGTGTGTAAACCTGGCAATTCACAGACCTGTACCCTTGGGCTAATAATACATTATATGTTAATAAAAAATAAAAATTACATTAAAAAAAGAAATAACAATAACAAAAGATGACAAGAATAAATCACCAGTGAATAAATTAGTAATTATAGTAAATATAAATGGATTACTCTCACATGTTAAAAGGCAAATACTTTCTGATTGGTACAAAACAGACAAGCAATAACCAACAATATGTTGTTTACAAGTAACACACTTGAAATCAGATGGCTAAAAATAAAAGAATTAAAAACACATTTCAAGCAAATCAAAAATAATGCAAGTATACTAATATTACTAGAAATAATAAAAAAAACCAAGTGCCAATAATATCTAAAAGCAAATAAACAACTAGATAAGAAGAGGAAAGTCTCTTGCTGACAGTAGGATGGCAAATGCTGACTGGTAAATATGGAGGGGGTAAGGGAACTGGAAAATCAGCATTTTGCAAACATCATAGTAAATAGGCAAGAATCATTAAAGAATGCTAAATTTAAGGGAAAATATTGATGAGGAATGACATATTTGCACGTTCTTAAAGACCCTCTCCACAGAATTCTTACCAATTGTAAAGAAAAATATGGTAGTACCTATACAATGGACAAATTATACAACGTCACGACAGGGTGATCAAAATTACATCACTAATAAGGGGCAGATGGAAGTTGTGTGCATCCAGATGTGATCCATGACATGGATACAGCACCATCTATGTAGTGTTCTGGTTGAGAATGTATAACCTGAGTCTAATCATGAGGAAACATCAGACAAATTCCAAATGAGGGACAACATATTAAAGCAAATAAACCAAAAAAAAAAAAAAAAATGGAGGGGGACTGTATTCTGATAGGGACTGTATTCTTCAAAAATATTAATGTCGTAAAAGGTAAAAAAAAATAAAGATATTTGAGGTTAAAGGAACCTATAGTGACATGACAAGTAAATTTAATACCTGTCCATAAACTGGTACTTTATTGGGTCAATTGAAAAAAAAAAAAGTATACAAAGATTAAATTAGCATATCAGTGTTAATTATGCTGCACTGATCATTGTGGTGTGTACATGTAAAGGGCCAGGATATATATAAGTTATTCTAAAGTAGTTCAGGGTGCCTGGGTGGCTTAGTGGGTTAAGCCTCTGCCTTCGGCTCAGGTCATGATCTCAGGGTCCTGGAATAGAGTCCCACATAGGGCTCTCTGCTCAGCAGGGAGCCTGCTTCTTCCTCTCTCTCTCTCCCTGCCTGCCTCTCTGCCTACTTGTCATCTTTCTCTGTCAAATAAATAAATAAAAACTTAAAAAATAAAGTAGTTCAGAAAATAAACACACATGCATGCAAACATGTGTGTGCCTGTTGTGTGTGGAGAAAGAAAGGGATAGAGAGCTTAAATAATGAAGCAAATGGCAAAATGTGATTGGGTAACAATAGGTGAATTTTGGCAAAAGTTTTATGAGTGTTTTATCAAGAAATTGTATTTAAGTTCTATTAATTAACATATAGTGTATCATTAGTTTCAGAGGAAGAGTTCAGTTATCCATCAGTTACATATAACACCTAGTGCTCATCATATCCTGGGCCTTCCTTAATGCCCATCGCCCAATTACCCCAACCCTCCACCTACTTCTCCAGTAACCTTCAGTTTGTTACTGTAGTTGAGAATCTCTTATAGTTTATCTCCCTTTCTGATTACATATTTTCCTTTATTTTTCCCTTCCCCTTTGATCCTCTGTTTTATTTCTTAAATTCCACATATTAGTGAAATTACATGATAACTGTCTTTCTCTGATAGTCTTATTTCACTTAGCATAATACCTTCTAGTTCCACCCACGTCATTGCAAATGGTAAGATTTCATTTTTTAATGGCTGGGAAATATTCCATCATATATATTCTCACATCTTCTTTATCCATTCATCTGTTTATGGATATCTGGGTTCTTTCCATCACTTGGTTACTATAAATAATGCTGTTATAAACATTGGGGTACATGTATACCTTTCAATTTGTATTTTTGTATTCTTTGGGTAAATGCCTAGTAGTGTGATTGCTGGATTGTAGGGTAGTTCTATTTTTAACTTCTTGAGGAACCTCCATGCTGCTTTCCAGACTGGCTGTTATATGCTTGCATTCCTACCAACAGTGTAAGAGGGTTCCCCTTTTTCCACATCCTCACCAATATTTGTTGTTTCCTGACTTTTTAATTTTAGCCATTCTGACTGGGGCATTATTCTCTTTCCTTTCCTTTCCTTTTCTTTAATTTTCTTTCCTCTTTCTCTTTCTTTCTTTTTGAGAGAGAGTGTGTGAGGATTGAGGGGCAGAGGGAGAGGGAAAGAGAGAATCTTAAGCAGGCTTCATGTTCGGTGTGGGAAAGAGAGAATCAAAAGCAGTCTTCATGCCCACTGTGGAGCCCTGGAGCTTGATCTCACAACTCTGAGATCATGATCTGAGCCAAAATTAAGAGTCAGATGCTCAACCGAGACACACAGGCCTTCTCTCTCTCTCTTTTTTATTCTTTTCACTATATGTGAACTTGAACTTATTTCCTAAAAGAGGAAAAAAGTGGTGAAGAAATGTGTTATATATGTAAAAACAATAATGTAAGAAAATATATAAAACACGTGAATCAAAGTAACTTAATAACTTTGAAATGTGAAATTCTAATTATTTTCAGGTCAGAAAAGGGTGAAATATTGGTAATTTCAAATTGTTCACATTAATGCATTAAGGGGGAAATACATATTCTTTATTCTTCATGTTTCCACGTAAGGGACTTTATTAGACACATACTCTTAGTACTGCTTGCTTATTTCTCTCCACAGAAAGAGAAGCAAAAATAATTTGGGATTACCACCATCATGTTTAGTTTTCTGTGTCTCTCTTTTCTTTGTGAGTCATCATTTCTATATACAAATGAAAGGCTCTAATTTGCTCACTGACATACCATAGGGGTGTGCTCTTACAAGTGTGGTGTGTAGTTGTCAAGCAGCTCCTGTGACTTGGTAGTTGTCTGTATAAAGCAGGGATGAAGTATTAAAAAGACCAGTTGGCTAAACTTCTAAATCCACATTATCCTATTGGTTTTAGCAAGAATAATTATAACTGTGGTATTATGATCTTTATATAATGACTGTCTCTCAGGGAACCTGGGTGGCTTGGTCATTAGGCATCTGTCTTCACCTCAGGTCCTGATCTCAAGATTATGGGATTAAGCCCTGCTTCAGGCTCCTTGCTCAGCAGGGAGTCTGCTTCTTCTTCTCCCACTCCCCCTTCTTGTGTTCCCTCTCTCATTGTCTCTCTCTGTCAAATAGATGAATAAAATCTTTTAAAAAATTGCTGTCTCTTAATTCTCAAATCAGGTAGGTGTAGTTATTTGTTTATTTATGCCATAAAATGCCAAATATGTAACACAGTATATGAAATCAAAACTGCAAAATAAAGAGATACAGTTATAGTTGGAACTATAAGTAAAAAGTTCAAATATGAGCATGTGTGGAAAAGGTCTAAATAAATACTACCAATCCAAATCTAAAGGCAATTTAAAACAAAAATACAGGGGCACCTGGGTGGCTCAGTGGGTTAAGCATCTGCCTTTGGCTCAGGTCCTGATATCAGGGTCCTGGGATCAAGCCCCACATAGGGCTCTCTGCTCAGCGGGGACCCTGCTTCCCCTTCTCTCTCTATCTGTCTGCCTCTCTGCCTACTTGTGATCTCTGTCAAATAAATAAATAAAATCTTTAAAAAAATAAAAAAAAATACAGGATGGCTGTCAGAATCCTAAGGATATGTTGATATTTGATATGAGCAAATGAGACAATCTAATTCACTATGTTAACAGATCAGAAAAGAAAATTTATATGACAGTCTTAATATATGTTGCTGAGGAAAACATTTGAAAAGGATCAATTACGCATTCATGGTAAAATACTACCATCAAACAAGAAAAATAAATACCTTTACTTGAGATAGGATATTTACAAAAATATACTAGAGGAAACATCATTCAAACGGAGAAATAAAACCCTCAAAACCCTAAATAGCAGGTAAAATAAACCTCTTCTAAATGGGTTAAAAGAAAGCAAAACCTAAAACTAAGAAAATCAATAGAATAACAATAATAAACACACATACCAAATCCTAATAAAATTTTACTCAGAAGAAACATTAGAGCACTAAACAATATTATTGATCATTGACACATACTGAAAATACATTAAATATTCAACAACTCAATAAATGAGTGGAGAAGCAGTAATATAAACTGAAAGAGATAGTAAAATGGATAAAAACAAAAAGGTAGCTTGGTATCTTGGCTTTATCACCCTAATAACTGTATGATCTTGGACAAATGACATCTTAGTGTCTCAGTATCCTAATTTGTAAGAGTAGTTAAAGTGGTATTTATCTCCTAGAGTTGAAAACTATCATACTTTTCAAAATAGTACACTTACATTAATTCATATAATCGTTATATATGTATATACACCAGAGGAGCAGAAAAAAGAAATTAATAAGGATAAAACCTAATATTAATGAAGTGGAGAACAGAAAAAGCAGAACTAATGAATGAAGTCAAAAGTTTTTTCTTCAAAAATCATGATAATAAAATCCTTAGCTAATCTAATTAAGAAGAAAAGGAGAAAGCACAAACACAATTAGAAATAGAAAAAATGGGAAATTGCTACAGATACAGAGAAATACAAAATAGTTACATAAGTGATTTTGTTCAAACTTGTACAAATAAATTTCAAAATCTAGAAGAAATAGATAATTTTTATGAGAATGTAAATTAGCTTCAGATTATATATATATATATTTGTGATATATATATATTTACATTCTCATAATTTTTATGAGAATGTAAATTAGCTTCATATTAAATATATATATATGTATATATATATATATATTTAAAGATTTTATTTGCCCAGCTAGCTCAGTCAATAGAGCATGAGACTCTTAAAGATTTTATTTGTTTATTTGACAGAGAAAGAGATCACAAGTAGGCAGAGAGGCAGTCAGAGACAGAGGGGGAAGCAAGGTCTCCGATGCGGGGCTCGATCCCAGGACCCTGGGATCATGACCTGAGCCGAAGGCAGAGGCTTAACCCACTGAGCCACCCAGGCAGCCCAGATGATATTGTAAAAAAAAACTAAATAAGCCATTAGTTACTGAAAAAAAAAATCTAGTCTTATAAGATAACAATGTCTTTCCCCCAAAATAAGCACCAGTTTCAAAGAGCTTTAGAAGGGACTCTGGCTCAAACATTCAAGAAATAATTCATTCTGAAAGCCTTTCAAATGTTTCTGAATGTAGGAAGAGGAAGCTACTAACTCTTGTTACAAACCCAATATAACAGTGACACAAAATCTTACAAAAATAGCCTCTAAAAGAAAACAAAGGTTGATCTCCCTTATGTACATAAGAATCCTAAAAAAAAAAATCAGCAATTAGAATCTACATGTAAAGAATAACACACTGAAATGATTTGGGATTCTTATAAACCCCCCAAATAATAATGTTTAATGTTATGGAGGATTAATATAATTTTCCACATTGATAGGTTTAGTGTATAGTTTGATCCTATTGTGTTGATCTCATTTGCTTAGACATAAAAATTTCCAGAAGGATGTAAAGGAAATAGTGAGACTAAGAAACAAATTCAGGGTGAGGGAGGCAGGGTATATATATATATATAAATATGTATTTAAAAATATTTATATATTTGTATGATATTTTCATATCATGATATTCATAGATATATTTATATTTAGATTCATATATATTTAAATAAATATATATATATATGTTTTTATATTAAAAAATAGTTATTTCAAAATGTACTGCTGCCATTGCCCAAATTTGAACTCTTCTCTACTTTAAAGATCTAAGGCTCCTTTGCTTTCACTAGCCGTTTGTGGAAAAACACCCAAGTGATGTGACTTGGCAAACAGATAGAAAGTTGTTGCAAAAATATATCCCTGATTCCTCCTAAGGTTTCTACATGAAAATCCTTTATAGAGATTGATTTTTTTTAGCTTTTATTCTCCTGAACTCTTTTTTTATATATAAAATCCAAATACTTTGGGGAAATATATTATGCTAAGCTAAATTACAATGTGATATCAGTAGAGATAGAGTTTAAAAATAAACATTGGAATAGAGCTCATGGGTTAAGAGTAGGAACTTCATAATAAACAGATTGATTTAAATCTTATTTGATAAATGTAGTAGCTGTTTGACTTTTTAAAGCAAAATGAAATAAAAAAATTTGAAGTCACTTATTTTGAGGGGATGGTGATGTATTAATAAAACAATGCAAGTATACAGAATAACACTTTGCATGCATTAAATTTTGGATATAAAGCAAATAGATATAAGCTATTATTATGAGAAATAAAGAAATAAAAAGAATTTTGTCGAACACTTGCTGTGTGAAATAGGCACCTTATAGAATACACAGACTTAAAAGATACGCTCTTTGTTCTCTAGGAATTTATGGTAAACCTATGGAGATAGCGGATCTGTTTTCCTCTTAATTGTAAACTCAGAACATACAAAAATATGCTAAATACTGGCAGAGAGTAGAGCTACTAAAAGTGGAAGAGAGCATGCAGAGAGGAGGGGGTAGTGAGTCCAAAAATAAATTTCAGACCTGCCTCATACATGAAATCAAAGTTTAGCTCATGAAAAGGGCCAGGTGTGAGAGAATGATGACAGCATATGGAGTTCTGAATTCACTCTCTATTTTTTTTTTTTAATGAAAGACAGCAAGGAGGGTCAGAGGATATAAAACACAATTCCAGTTTATCATTTCCACAACACCAGTACATTTGCAATATAGATTTATGATCTGTTCTTTGCAGACTACATTTTTCATAGTTCTCTAAAGCTGTTAGCATTTAGAAGTAGATTATTTAGTTTCTTCCTTCTCAGTATTCAAAATCTCCCTTATGGAAATTTCATCACCTCTACTGTGAAAAAATGTAGTGTTTATAAGAATTATCTTTTAAATTTACATAATAAAATAATTTACAAAAGTTCAACTTATACAGTGCTCTTTGGTGTATTTTTATCTTTTTATTCCTGATGAAAGACAAATCAGGTTTGCTTTCACAATACAAGGACATGTTTTTCAATTTCATTGCTCCCACTTAAGCCTTTTATCATTTCTGCATTAAGGTATTTGGCACCATCAATACAGCTTTTACAGAAAGATGGGAGAATTCTATGACCCATTATTTAAAAATGTCTACACACTCAGATCCTGACTGCATGTACACAAAAGAAATAAGAACAGTGGGAGAAGGCATTAGTTATAACTGAGTTACTAGATCCCAGTGCTGAGAAGAATTATTTTCAGATGCTGAGATGGTGAGGATGAGATTACTGATACAATTCTGGTACCTCTTGATATTGTTTCAGGAACTAGTACAGGCTTATGCTTGCAGATAAAGCTTATCAACGAAACCAATTTCAGAGAGTAGAAGACAAAGGTAGTTAAACTAAAAAGATTCATATTAAATGTTACCTCTTTTTTAAAGATTTTCCTCGTCTCTATAACCAGATGTGAGCTCTCTATTCTTTGAACTCAGCATAAAATTGTGTCTATGTATCTTGATAGCAACACAGTATAAATTATGTGCTCTACATTAAACTATTCAATAATATGCTTTATTTAATTTAAGTCTTCTAATAATCATATGAGGTAAGAACTACTTTTATTTTTATTTTATAGATGGATAAACTAAGACTTAGAGGAGATAAGTAACTAGCCCACAATTGTACAGTTTGGAAATGGAAAGCTGAAGTTATGAAACCAAACCTACCCATAGAGCCAATGCTTTTAATACTTTTACTATGACACCTCCCAAATTTAGTCTATTTGATTTTGTACTATAGTTATGTGGTTTATTAGTTTCCTCTTTATAGGATTACAAACACTTGAGGACAAGGATTATGTTCAACTTTTCCTGTAACCATGAAGTTAGCATGGGACTTTAAAAATATTCAGACCTGTTTTAAAACATGGCATTTTTGTAATGTCCTATTCCCATAACTACAGTATAATTCCCTGAAAAGAAAGGATTATATCACAATATAGATTCAGATGACTGAATAAATTTTCTTTTAATGATTGACAAAAGATATATCATACTGTCTACTGTAGCTTTAGAGTAATTCTTAAAGTTGTGTAGTGTTAGTTCTCCAATTTTATTCTTCTTCAATATCCTGTTGACTATTCTGGGTATTTCACCTCTTCATATAAACTTCAAATACAGTATGTCAGTAACTTTCGGGGACTTCAACTGGGATTGCATTAAGTCTATAGATCAAATTGGGAAGAACTGACATTTGAGTCTTTCTATCCATGGTTTTCTAAAGTATTTGTTTCAGTAAATTGTGATTATTTGTATTTATCTCTCTGTCTTTCTAATTTTGGAGGTAGCATCTTGTCCTGTGTCCTCATTTCTCTAACAGATTTAAGAGGAATTGTTGATTTTTCAGTTTATTCAGCTTTTTACTTTTTGTTAGGATGGAATGGCAACTTCCAAGATCCTTACATGCTAAATTGAAATCTGGAAGTTCCCATGTGTGGTCTTTTTTCACCTTTGTGATGATGCTATGACTTAGGTGCTACATTTAGCATTCTCCTAGGGATGAGAGACTTAGGCTCAAATGGTTTATGTGACTTCTTCAGGGTCACAGAGTTACTACTGATAGAGCCAAGACTTAAAATTGTCTGCCTAGCTCAAATGTTTGTATTCCAGACCTCTACCTTCTACTATGCTAACATTATTGGCTTAGAAGAGGGTTGTAGAATTAATTACAAGTTAAATAAATAAATAAAAATCTTAAATTTTTTTTAAATTTAAAATAAGAATTAATTACAACTTAGTTTCACTTTCACATCCAATCTAAATCCTGTCCACATGTTAATCTCTCTGCAATGTGCCATTCATGGTTTATCTCCTTCAAGAGACTTATCGAAGCCTTCTCTGGTATCTTGATGTTTTGTTGATGTGATAAGCAGAATAGTGTCCCACCGGATCCCTGGAGGCTGTGGATGTCAAAGAGGAAATATGGTTGTAGATTAGAATTAAGTTTGCTAATCAGTTTACCTTAAAATAGGTTCTCTTGGATTATCAATGTAGGACCAATGTTATTGCAAAGGTCCTTAAAAACAGAAGAGGGAGTTAGTTAAAATAAGATGGGACTACAAAAGAAAGGCACAGACAGCTGCACATTTGCTGGCTTTAAAGATGAAAGGAGTTACAATCCAAGGAATCCAGAAGACCTCTAGAAGCTGGAAAAGGCAAGAAAATGAGTTATTCATTAAAGTCTCTAGAGTGGAATGCAACCTTCTCAACACTCTGATTTCAGCCCAGTGAGACCCATATCAAACCTTTAACCTACAAAATTATAAGATAATAAATTTTTATTGTTCTAAACCACTAAATTTGTGGTACTCCTTGAGAGAAGTAAAAGGAACCTAATACACCTGAGCCTTGTGAACTGCTGCAGCATTGACTATCTTAACCACATACTCATCGGGTCTGTAGTGAGACAGTCTTGTATTGATACCCAGCTTTTAAGGTATATGATTTTTCCCTCCACAATTAGAATGTACATCTTAGAAAGCAGGGGAAATATTACATCATTTGGTATCCATCACAATAAGTATATTGCTTCACACACACACAACACACACACACATCAGTAATACTGGTAGTGGTGACTCCTTACATGGGTAAAGGGTACTATTTATCTCCTTCTAAACAAATGTTTTCCCCCCACTTCAATTGCTAGGTGGTTTGAAAAGTCATTATGTGAGAGATCCTTCTCTTCAGTTTCTAATCTAGAGACATGAAGACTCTTTTTTATGAGTGATGGTTTCAGGTAGAAATGTGATGTCTGCTGTTCCTTTTTCTTAAAGCTGTATAGGAGGCCAATTATTTTTAAGAAACAACATAAAGTGAAAAATATCAGCTTACTTTCCAGTTATTAAAGCACAAGCTATACTTTTGAATGTTTTGCAAAACTTCAACTGAAAATTGGCTAACTAAGAAAAACACAATTTTCCTGTTTGCCAGGTATTTGTTTTTGTTTTTGTTTTTAAGTGGAATGCTATCTTTGAGGAACTTTTTAAATTAAGAGAGAGAATTGTTTAAACAAAATAATCACTAAATATAACCAGTAATTGCTTATCAGGACTTTAAGTTTCTTTTTGAGAGAGAGGCAGAAAGAAAGAGAGAGAGAGAGAGAGAACAAGCAGGGGGAGGAGTAGAGGTATAAACAGACACCCTGCTGAACAGGGATCCCAATGCAGGACTCAGTCCCAGGACCCTGAGATCATGACCTGAGCTGAAAGCAGATGCTTAACTGACAGAGCCACCCAAGCATCCCATACAATACTGATTTTTCTGTGCAATTTAATCTGCAGTTGCTATGATTTTAAATATTTCATAATAACTTCAATGAAAGTCTACAGGGACCCAGATATTATGCCATTTGTAATGAGAGATAAAATGAGAAAGTTCAT
Source organism: Taxidea taxus jeffersonii (assembly GCA_003697995.1). Lineage (NCBI taxonomy): Eukaryota > Metazoa > Chordata > Mammalia > Carnivora > Mustelidae > Taxidea > Taxidea taxus. Next base: position 20,936 of record RCUC01098758.1, on the reverse strand, counting down.
AAGGATGCAATTCCAAAAATAATCCATTATGATGCCAATTTGATGACACAATGAATATGATGGCCCAACTATTACAGTGTAAGTCTTTGGATAACACACACTGAAAGGCATAACTATGAAAGGATGTTAGTTATATATTGCTGTACATATATTAGAGTTATACTGTTATGGAGTTAAATAATGGCTCATATATCAATACATAAACCACAGAAATGCTAAGACCAGGCCTCACTCTAATGCCGTTGCAAGCATCAGTGAGAAGTAAGATACCCGACAGAGAGTGGCATGTGAGTCAATCAACAGTGCTACCAAATTTCATTAGTCATGAACATGGAAGCTGACAAGTCCTTCATGGTGGCATATCTCTGTTCAACATGGCCTATATTCAAAAGTCCCATGAACTTCCTGAAATTTTATACACACTTTTATGTGGAAATGCATATAAATATTTGAAAGTGGGGGGTAAGTGTCCTGGTAATTTTCATGAGATTCTCAAAGGGTCACTGATCCAGAAAGGTTTAAAAAACTGGTGCATGAGACCTTGTCTGTTTCAAAAGTCAAGCAAAAAACTACTGAAAATCTAGAGCACAAAATATTGCCATTCATCATCTACAGATATCTAAAATGAAGGGAAATACACTTGTATGCAATAGTTTGATGTATGGAATTGTTGAATGGTGTTGTTGAATCATTAAATTGTACACCTGAAACTAATATAACATTGTATGTTAGCTAACTGGAATTAAAATAAAAACTTGAAAACAAATAATAGGAAGGGCAATTGCAGTGACAAAAGTGTATGCTCAGGTAGGAGCAGAATGAAATAACAACATACCATTATTTTTTAATGAACATTGGTCTGGAATTTTATGAGAGTATAGAGTATGAATTCCCTCCTTAAAAATGCTTCCTGATTTGCTGTAAGGTTTCAAGATATAAACCAGGTAATTTTTGGATAAAATAACCAGTTAGAATACCAGGAAAGCAAAGTCTGGTTGGTAATGAGTCAGAAGCCAGGTAGGCAATAAAAATCAAGAGTTTATAAATAGCACAGCCCAAATTAATACAAGTTATACAGTCAGCAGTCAAGAGATCTATAGATGATTTAATGGAGTAAGATAAATGATCAAATGATCACACAAAAAGCAAACAGAAGCCCTAAATGAATTGGAAGAAAAAGAATATATCAGGCTAGCATAATACCAGCTGCATAGCACTGACTGGAGAAAATGACTACTATTGTTGAACACTGGCCAGACACTCTACATACATTATCTCTACTGTTCTCAATAATCCTGTCAGATAGCTTTTACATCCATTTTAGATGGAAGGAAATAGGGGCTTTATTAGTCTTCTGGGCTACCATAACAAAATACTATGAACTAGCTGGCTTAAATAACAGAAATTATTTCTCACAGTTCTAGAAGTTTGAAGTCCAAGATCAGGGTGCCAGTCTGTATTTTTGTTCCTGGTGAGGACTCTCTTAGTGGCTTGCAGAAACCTCCTTCTTACTATAACCTCACATGACCTTTTACACCCAGCAGGTGTACACACACACACACACACACACACACACACACACAATCAGTGGAAGACTGGCTATAAATCCATTAATTCCATCATGAGGATGACACACTGATGTTCTAATCTAACCATAATTACCTCCCAAAGGCTTTAACTTTAAACATCATCACATTGAGGGTTAGGACTTCAATGTATGAATTTGGAGAGATACAAATATTTAGTCCATAAGAGGGCCCAAGTTCACATAGCTTGTAAGGGACTTTTCCATCCTGCAATCTCTTTCCTTGTGTTTCACCTCTTTATTTTTATCTTTAAATGGTCATTTTTTCCTAATTTTTTTTTAGTGTTTGCCTTTATGTTGCTTGACCCTCTCTTGTACTTGGCACTGTTAACTTTCCTAGACCTTATTTAATCAGTATTCTTGGAACATGTGTCAAACCTTAGGTTTAGTTTGTTAAAGTTACCAGAATGAACAAGACACAGTTCTTGCTCACAAAAGTGCTACAATCTTGTAGGGGTAGAGAATGGGGTAGGGTAGGGGAAACAGTTAATAAAACAGAAAAAAAAAAAAAAAGAAACAGGGTATGAGATACAATGGGAGCATCTCTTTCTGATCAAGGAAGTCATTTTATGGTAAATGAAATATAACAATGGGCTCATGTTCATGAGATTCCTGGTCTTACTGTGTTTGCCATTACCCTAAAGCAGTTGGTCTGATAGAACAGTGGAACATCCTTTAAGGAATCAATTATGATTCCATCTGTGTGGTGAGGGTAGCATTCTCCAGGATGCAAATTATGTTCTGTACTGGTGAACTATATGGTCCTGTTTCCCCCATAGACAAAATTAATGGGTCCATGAAATAAATTATTCCAAGTAATTTTCAAGCAAAATTTTGTTTACATTTTCATCATTTTGGGTTTTGCTGGTTTAAAAGTCTTTAGTTCCCAAGGGATAAATACTTCTACCAGAGGACAAGACAATGTTTCCATTAAACTGCAACATGAAACTGCTCCCTGCTCCCTTTGAGCTTCTGGTGCCACTGAATATACAGTCAAAAAGGATTACTATACTAGCTAGGGTATAGTCTAGTGACTATCAAAGGGAAATTTGGGATTTCTCCTTCATAGGGAGAAGGGGAAGGAAGAATATGCCTGACATGCAGGATATCCTGATACAAAACTATTTTAAAATTTCACCAAAAACTAAAAAACAAAACAAAACAAAACAAAAAAAACAAAACAAAGCAAAAACTAAAAAAACAAAACAAAACAAAACAAACAAACAAAAAAAACCCAAAAACCTCAGTGCAGGCAGTACTACTAATGGTCTAGACCCTTTACAACCGGAGGCTTTGATTATTCACCCTACAAGGCAAAGATCAGTCAAGGTGCTTACTAAGGACAAAGGGAATATTCAATGGGTAATAGATGTAAGAAATTATAAATACTTGCTATGACCACACAACCAACTGTAGAAAGGAGAACTATTATGAGTATCTTTTTTCTAATTTGGACATTAATGTATTTTAAATATATTGACTTCTAATCACTCTCCTATTTCTCTATCATCTAACAGAAGGTATAGTAACAGTAGTTAACCTTAGATTATTACTTACTATTTAATTTTTACTTAATTTTACTTTAATTTAACTATTACTTACTATTTAATTTACAGGAAATCAAAGGCATAGGGGATGTATGGGCTGAATAATACCCCCCTCAATTTATATGTTGAAGTTCTACTCCCCGTACCTCAGAACGTGACTGTATTTGGAGATAGGACCTTTAAAGAAATTATTAATTTAAATGAAGTTGTTAGGGTTTTCCATAATTTGGCATCCTTATAAAAAGAGGTCATGGGCACAAAAAGAGACATTAAACGTGTATGTGAATGGAGGAAAGACCATATAAGGACACAGTGAGAAGGTGGCTATATCCAAGCCAGGGAGAGAGGTCTCAGAAGAAACCAGACATGTTGACACTTTGATCTTGGACCTTTAGCTTCCAAAACTGTGAAAAAAAATTCTGTTGTTTAAGCCACTGAGTCTGTGGTACTTTGTTATGGCAGCTGGAGCTGACTAATGCAGGGAATATGATTCAGTTAGAAGATGAATGAATATTACCCAAAGATGGTAAGTATCCTCTTTTAGCTAATCTTTTTTTTCCAGTGCCTTGGCAGATAGTTGAATCATGTTGCTATTATTTTTATATGGAAGATAAACGTGATTAAGAGAGATGTATATGGATGCCATGTAGACAAGGGTCAGCCTTTGTTTGTTTGTTTTTCCTCTATGAAGGAAGTACTATACTTCCTAAAATTCCCTTCCCTGTTTGCTTCTAAGTTAGTATTGACCTCTAGAAAAAAAAAAAATTGTGATATTTGGAAGGTGGAAGTAAGACAGCAGTCATCATGCTCTCAGGGCTGGTATAGGTTTAGGGATCTGGGAACCACTGCAGCTAATGCACATTATGGCTGATCTGCTGACTCACTTTGTTAGCTTCTGGGTATGCAGCATCTGGGTATGCAGGTAATCTACATCTTACCAGATCTCCTTCAACTTCCCTGTGTCCTGGGCCAGGCACATGTGCACCTCCATGGCAAAAGTCGCCAGTTCCTTCTGCAAGTCCCCTGTGTTGATGAAGTCAAAGGCAGTAAAAGACAAACTTGGGTTCCAGTTTGTCCTCTTTGCTTTCTTTTAGTCTTTATGGATTACAGTCTTCCCTAACACTCTTCTGCATCGGGTCATAGTTTCTTTCTCAAATATGACCATGTTGATCCTTAGCAACTTTAGACCCATCATCAGCTATTGAGCTATCAACCTTAGTCTTGTGCATCAGCTCCCACAATTGTCTAAGATCCAATACATATAATAAGTATCTTATTCCATATCACTCAGGGAGGTTCTGATTCCCTGATCAAATCCTAATATACTCTGCTTTGAATCTCAGCCTCTCAACACCCACATTTCACTAGGTTTCTCCACATCTATGTTTGTACCACTTACATCTTGGTGAATATCTCTAGAGAAAAATCTGCTTGAACTGTGAGATTTACTTTTCCATTCCTTCCTTTTCTTTGAGATCTTTGCCATTTATTGGATGTTTTCATAGGTGTGAGGTCCACTTTTTTCTCTCTCAACCTCATGAGACTGCCAAAAAACTCTGCAGACCCTCTGACTCTTAACTGCCACTTCTGCACAGCTACTTTTACCAGCCTTTCTATTCATGCCTTTTATGAATCAGCAAATTTGCTGAGGAAAATAGAAGGTAAAATGTTTGGCATATGCAGAGCAAAGTTTCTCTTTTCTCTTGAATTTTAATTTCTCAATTCTGTCTTCCTTGGTAGCTCTCTGATACCTCTAAACAGGAGGGTTGCTTTTTGTAGGGTGTTTTTTTTTTTTTTTAATTTTCAGGTTTTTTTTTTTTTTAATAATTTTCTTTCTCCTTTTCTTCCAAGATTTTGCACACACAACATTTCTCTTATCAAAATTTCTCTAAGAACTGCCCTTTCCCCATCCAAGGCAAACAGTGGCTCAATAATTGGTATTTTTTTTAAAGATTTTATTTATTTATTTGACAGAGAGAGATCACAAGTAGGCAGAGAGTCAGGCAGAGAGAGAGAGAGAGAGAGAGAGGAGGAAGCAGGCTCCCCGCCGAGCAGAGAGCCCCATGTGGGACTCGATCCCAGGACCCTGAGATCACGACCCGAGCTGAAGGCAGCGGCCCAACCCACTGAGCCACCGAGGCGCCCTCAATAATTGGTATTTTAATAACACTCTGCACATGGCTCTTTTGGAATTTACCTCACTCTACTATTTTTATCTGTTAACATGTCTATAGTCCCTATTAAAATGTGAATTTTTTCAAGGTGAAAACTGTCTGATTCAACTTGCATCCCTGATCCAATGCACAGTGTCTGGTACTTAGGATGGTTCAATGTTTAGTGAAGGAATCGATGAATTATATAAAATGTTTAATAAATGGTTTTTCACTGACTTTAGAAGTTGACATTTCCGTTTCTTTTTTTATATATTTATAATTAATACATGCTGTTTTAAAATATATTGGTAACTGAGGGAGGCATTATCTAAAACTCCTCACCTTTTTTATGTCTCTATTTTATACCTGTTAATTCCATAATAGCTTATAAAGTTTTTAATGAATCAATACATTTATTCAAAAAGCAAAGGATTTTGATAAGACAATAATTTTAAATGTTCAATTGTTGTTTTAGTGACAAAACAAAGAGAATGCACTGAACTTTAAGAATTTCATGGATACTAATCATAGGTATCATCTAACCACTTTTTCCTCTGTAAGATCTCATGAACCATCTTTTGAATTTTTATGACTGTCTACCTCCCCAGGGTGCCAGATGGAGTAATCTATTCATGTTAACTGTGAGGATGAACAATTCATTCAATCATCTGGAATCTTTGTCTAACCAACACAAAGCATCTGGATATTTAGAAACATCTAGATGATTGATTACATTTTTCACTTTGCATCCAGATGTCTTGGTATCATGTAGACAAAGTCAATTGCTCCCAATAATATAATCTTGGTGTAAACATTAACAAAAGAGTTATGATTTACATTACTGTCCTTTTCTTATGACTGAAATACAATTTGTTCATGTTTCTAATGCAGGCTAAACATCAGTAAACTAAAACCATACTATGCACAAACACTAAGAACTTTGTGAATATATCAGGAAAAAAATTTGTTTCCTGAGAAACTTCATAAATCAGATGATGTTATTTGCTCATGTCCTTGCTATGTATATATTGTCACATTTTAATCTGGCCCAAAATATAAAAAATAACACATTAGGGACACCACATTTGTGACAAAGAAGAGATCATCCAGTGGGTATAACATGACTACAACTTCAAACAAGAAGGACCTACAAGACTCTCAAATTCATGTCAAAATTAATTAACACATTCTGGGAAAATTACACTGTTATTCTTTAACTTACTGAGTGAAAAGAATGAAATATCATTGAAGAAAAACATTTGAAGTGTTCATGAGGCCTTTTATGTGCACAAATTGCTGAACTAACATGTTGTTTGCACTTAATACATGTACATTTATAAGAGCAACAACATTTCCTACTTATTTTTTAGTTATTGGAACCAATCACCTAACCTGTGATGAATCATATTTCCAACTTTGTAATCTTTTCTGGGATTGACTTACTGTTAAAGTACTTTACAGTAAAGCAGACCAAATATGTCATATAGGCAGTAGTAATAGCTGTATATAATGAAGTCCACTTATTTGCATTTCTAGGTATACAGATTTACCCTTAATCATATGACAAATGATCTCATAATTTACAGTGTGGGTGTGCAGTGTACCATTTTAGATTAACTTCATTAGGTTACATTGTTTAAAGGTCCTTCATTCCCTGTGATTATGTATCTGCCTAGTAAAAATCTATAACATATGACTTTGTTCTATAAACCATTAATTTATAATCATTTTACATATGTCAGTTTTGATAATTATGGTGCTGTGCAATCTGAATCAGTTGACAGTACTTTGGCAGAAGCAGCCATTATTATTATTATTATTATCACATGCTAATTTCAGCTTTTTTTTTATTTTCATTGCATCCACAATTATCCTCTTGGGTGATTTTCATGTTGGGTCCATAATCAAAGGAGCAAGACTGATACAAAGCGAAGATGAAGCAAAGCTTTATTTCGCGCCAAGCATCAAGAATCAAACTGACCGTTGTCTTTTGGTTTTGTTGACTGTTTCCTAGAGTGTATTATGCTTAGCGAAATAAGTCAACTGGAGAAAGACAACTATCACATGATCTCCCTGATATGAGGAAGTGGAGATGCAACGGGGGTGGGTGTTAAGGTGGTAGGAAAAGAAAAAATGAAACAAGATGGGATCGGGAGGGAGACAAACCAAAAGAGACTCTTAATGTCATAAAACAAACCGAGGGGGGGGGGAGAGGGGTTGGGAGAGGGTGGTGGGGTTACATTATATGCTTAAATAAAGCTTAAAAAAAAAAAACTAATAGTTTGATTTTATTTTTCATCCAGCCTGGTAATTTCTACCTTTTAATAAAGGACTAAATCTAATCTTAAAAAAAAAAAAAAAAAAAGAATCAAACTGACTGGCCAGGGCCATCTCTTACAAAGAGGCAACCCCTCTCTGCCTTACAGACTAACTTTTATAGGGCAAAGGCCATGTGGTTGGGCCCAGCCACACACAGGTGGCCAATGAGATTTTAACACACAGAGAAAGCTGCATAGTCATGCTAGGCCACACACAGGTGACCAACTGTGTTACAATTGACCCCATAATAGACATTTGAACTATCCTATCACCTTGGTCAGAATTGGCGCCCAAAGGGTGGGGTCCACACAGCTTGGTAGCTAGGGAGAAAATATGCACGCCCCACTGATTGGATACCTCCACCAGGCCTGACCCACCCTTGTATTTGGGCTTTGTTACCTGGGACTGGTTTCTGGGACTTGTTTTTAAGTAAGTCCCCTACGGGGAGCGGCAGTGCCTGGTGGAAGGGGGGCAGGGACAGTTTAAGTTTTACTGCATAAACACCACAATGGCTATTCAACCGAAATGGAGCCGTTTTGGCTAAATAGGCCCTTACATTCATACAACTGAATAAAAATGGCTACTCTTACTTGATCTGTGTCATTACCAGTGAATGTAGTATTCTTCAGCAATTTAATATTTTTAAGTTAAAATAAGATTTTTTTCTCATTGAGTGAGAAGTACTGAAGTTTTGCTTGAGTTTAAGTCATATAAAACACTTAATATTTCTTTATATTATTTAATACCCTTTGGTCATCCTTCTTTAAGTTACATTTTGACAGTTCCTATTAGAAATTTTACTAGAAATCTTCAATGAAATTGAGTTTTGAGATATGGGTGAGGATAAGGAAAGGACATGTACAACAATGTGTTTGCTTTCATTATTTCCCTATAAATTCATATATTGCTGTTGAAATGATTTTTATATTTTAATGCTAATTACTACCTAATGCATATTTTTATGTCAGGTTTTACTGATTATTATTTGTATAACACAGTTTACTTGACTCATCCTGAAGTGGAAGGTATTATAGATTGAATACATAATTATACTTTGGCTAGAATATTGATGAATTATTTTACATGTGTAGTTATCATACACAACAGTGAGTATTAAATGTCAGGTAGACCTCCAGTGTTGAAAGATTTCTGCAAGCTCTTGAAACAGGTTATGAACTAGAAGTGCAGGTAGACTGGGTGTCGTTACCTTCTTTGTAGGAAAATATATAATCCTGGCCAAATATATATATGAATGAAATACTGGAAGCTCCAAATTCACAAGAACTAATAACATTTCAAAATTGATCCTCAGAATAATTAAATCAAGAGAAAAACCACAAGAGTTTAGACCAATTACCAATTATTTGGTATCAAGTAAACAAAATTTAAAAATGCCTTCAATATTATTTCCTTTTCAATTGATTCTTGAGATTGTAGACATACTGCCAGAGTCACATGATCTAAAGAATTCTGTGGTCAGGAATTCTCTCTCTCTCTCTCTTTCTCTCTCTCTCTCTCTGTCACACACATACATACACACACACACACACAGTCCATCTGATCATTACTAATTTTCACTCTGGAACAGTGTGCTGAAGACTGGACATGTCAAATAATGACTGTCTCTTTCCAGTTCCTATTTGTTATTGCTAGATCTAAAGCTGATGCATTGTGCTGCTGCAGTAGAATATTTATCATGATCCAGCCTGCAGACATCCCGGTTACACTAGTGGTTAGCAAAGTACTTCAGGATCTTTATGTTTAAATGATGCCTGATAGCTCAGGCTTCATTATCACCTCAGGAAACAACTTATTCTTACTCTTTCCATGACCTTGGATGATAAAAGGACATAAAGGGGAGTCTAACAACCTTTTGTATCTAAAAGGAAATGACATCTTTAAAAAATGATCTCATCTCTTTCTGCAGAAAATAGAGTCATTATCCTCCCATATCCTCCCTTCAGCCATAGCCATTTTCTGCCCTCCAATATGTGAGGCCACCCACGATATGTAAAATTTAGTGAAGGAAAATTCAGCTCACTCGTTGAATGACCACACACACACACACACACACACACACACACACAAAAGAAAAAGAAAAGAAAAGACAGAAAAGAAGCTGAACAAGCCCATTGAATTCTGATGCATCGAAATTCAAACAGTCAGGAGAAAGAACATCAACCAGAATGCATTTCCACATTGGGAGAGCAAGAACTCTCACAGGGAGTGAGGAAGTGACAGGGAAGAGTAAAAACTGCTCTCAGGCAGAAGGTTGTGGAAGAACTGAGACGATTTGGACTTCTAAGCAACAATCCAGTCAGAGAGATGTGACTATTAAAGCTAACTCCTGGATAAACAAAGGAGACAAAAATTTACTTTTAAACTTACCTAAATTAATTTAATTTGAGAACAAGCATGGTCATGGGAATGACTTGTCTAGTAGTTAGGCACCTTGGACTTGTAACTTTGTTACAAACTCTAATAAATTGCTTTGACACTGTGCTTTGTTCTCAAGATGTTTTCAAGATGTGAGGTAAGTGGGTGCCTGGGTGGCTCAGTGGTTAAGCCTCTGCCTTCGGCTTGGGTGGTGATCTCAGGGTCCTGGGATTGAGCCACACATTGGGCTCTCTGCTAAACAGGGAGCCTGCTTCCCCCTTTCTCTCTCTGCCTGACTCTCTGCCTACTTCTGATCTCTGTCTGTCAAATAAATAAATAAAATCTTAAAAAAAGAAAAAGATGTGAGGTAACGCTCCTGAAGTGTTTGAAGCTCCACAGAAAAAAGCTCTAAGTTTAAATATTCAATCCATTTTATAAATATTTTGGAGCTGCTACTAAGTAAACAGATTGTGTTAGATGTTAAGGAAAGAAAGGAATAAATAAGCCTAAACTTTTATACTGAAGAAACTAATGATTGAGTAGTAAGACCACTCACATAGTATAAATAACTGTCATTTAAGAAATATAGGGCTCGTGCTATAAGAATAACAGATAGCAGCCTGGGGAACCAAAGTAGCAATTACTTCTTGCCCAGGAGAAACAGGGAAGACTATTCAGAAAAAAGGAAATTTTATGTGAACTGTGAAGAGTGTTTTGGATCTCAAAAACAAAGATGTAGAAAGGGCCTTTCCAAAGGAGAAAAATACATAGGCAGAACAGTAGTAGTGATTGACTTATGGAATGACAAGTAACCTAGTTTGGCTAGAAGGAAAGCATTTGGGGATAAAGTTAGAAAATGTAGGTTAAGATAAAACTGGAAGCACTCCCATATGAGGCTAAGGAATTTGGTAAGGAGAAGCCATATATCGTGTGGTATTGAGCAAAATGGCTGAAGCTTTACTTCTGTAACTGAACAGATTGGAATGAGGATACACCAGAGGTCAGGTTACAGAGGTATTGGAATATGTTCATATGTGAGGTATTAGAAAACTGAATAGAAATAATGGTAGTGAGAATGAAAATAGGAGAGATGAAGAGAAAGAGGGAGAGAAAAAGAAAGCCTTTAGAGATAGAATTAATAAAAATTTTTGATTGACTAGTGTTGTTTGAGGTATAGTGAGAATTTTATTTTTTTCTAAAAATTTTATTTATTTACTTGACAGAGATTATAAATAGGCAGAGAGGCAGGCAGGGGGTGGGGAAGCAGGTTCCCTGCCAAGCAGAGAGCCCAATGCGGGGCTTGATCCCAGGACCTCGGGACCATGAAGGCAGAGGCTTTAACTCACTGAGCCACTCAGGCACCCATAGAGTAACAATTTTAAAAATAACTTATGAATTTATGATCGGGGAATATGGAAAATGTAAATAACTAAATGCAGAGAGTCTGAAGATAACTATAGTAAGCCAACTTTTGGATATGTTGTTTTAGGTTTTAGTGGGATAATTTCAATTAAAAAGTGTTACTGTAATGTATTGTATTAACGGTTGCAGAGAGATCAAGCAGAGTAAGAGATAAGAAAAGACTGAAATCTAACAGGAGAATGTTAGTGACTTAGAGATGCAATGGGGGTGGGGGTTAAGGTGGTAGGAAAATTAAAAATGAAACAAGATGGGATCGGGAGGGAGACAAACCAAAAGAGACTCTTAATGTCATAAAACAAACTGAGGGGGTTGGGGGGAGAGGGGCTGGGAGAGGGGGGTGGGGTTACATTATATGTTTAAATAAAAAAGCTTAAAGAAAAAAAAAAAAAACTAGTTTCAGTAGAGGGTGAAGAAGAAGCAGCCTGACCATAAATGGGTTGAAAAGTAGATGGTGACAAGTAGAAGTGAGTACAGTTAATACTTTTGAGATGGTTGGTGGTGGAAAGAAGGCTAGATTTATGCCATAAGCTTCAATGAATAGCAAGCAGTTCATAAAAAGTATCTGTTTTATTATTTTTGTTTATCTTCCTTTCGGTTTCTCCCAGATGAAAGTATATTAGTGGGCATTGGAAAATACTAAAGATGAATGAGAAAAGGGGCTAATAGATTAAATAATGGTACTAAACTATAACATAAGGAATGGACAGATGGATTAATGTTGGAAAAGAAGAGGGGCACCTTTTCCTCACAGATAAGACAGAGGGAAAATACAATGAAGAAAAATCCAGAGAAGCTTTGAGTAGAAGGTAGGGACAAGAAGTGAATTCATGCAAGGTGTTTTTTTTTTTTTTCTCAATAAAATAAGAAATTTAGTTATTTACTGTGTGAAGAAATAGAGTTGTGGTTGAAGGTTTAAGGAGAGTGGGAATGATTTAGATTAACTGTTGCAGAGATTACAGAATGGCGTCAAGAAAAGATAAAGGAAAGAATATTTGAACTGCAGCCAAGGACCAAATGAAAGCAAACGTAATCAGTACAATTTCCTGACTTTCTTTACCAGTCTCTGCAACTTATATAAAAGTGTGGAGAAAACAGACTTTAAGAAAGTTTTCAGTTTAGTGGCACCTGGGTGGCTCAGTCTAAGTGTCTGCCTTTGGCTCAGGACATGATCTCAGAGTCCTAAGATCAAGCCCCACATGGGGCTCCCTGACCCTGCTTCTCCCTCTTCCAAGCCCCCTGCTTGCTCTCTCTCTGTCAGATGAATAAATAAAACCTTTAAAAAAGAAAAAAAAATATCAGTTTAGTATTCTATGCAGCAAATATGCAGAAAGCCAAGGGGACTAAGAATTCTAATGTGCTATAAAATATATGATTTAAATGTTTGACTGTGGCTACCAGAATAAGAAACAAAGTCAATGAAACTAGAAGTGGAGTGTTATCTGAGAAAGTAGGAAGGATTTAAATGACGTTTAGTCATGATGATGGTTAAGTATTAGTTAAGTAAATATAACAATGTCAAATATAAGGAGGTTATAACATAGGAAGCAGAATTTCAGAGATCACTACTTATAAGTCACAGAATTCTAAATCACAGCTGATAATGGGCTTTTACCGGATTGATGAATGAATGACTGACATAGCATAAATTATATATGTATTAATATAATTGCTCCTTCCCTTTAAAAAGATAAGGTTATTGAAACATAAATTCAAAGTTATTGAGTTATTCCCAGTGTCATTATATATCTGAAAATAGATTATAATTCAGAAAAATGACTTTTGAAGCACCAACTTTAGAACATCAAGTCACTTCACTGTTGATAAAATGAAGGTATTAGGGGCTCCTGGGTGGCTCAGTGGGTTAAAGCCGCTACCTTCGGCTCAGGTCATGATCCCAGGGTCCTGGGATCGAGCCCCACATCGGGCTCTCTGCTCAGCAGGGAGCCTGCTTCCTCCTCTCTCTCTGCCTGCCTCTCTGCCTACTCGTGATCTTTGTCTGTCAAATAAATGAATAAAATCTTTAAACAAAATGAAGGTGTTAGGACATTAGTGCAGTAAGTTGCCTCAACCTTTAAATAATTGGGTAAATCCCTAGGGGCATATTAACACTAGAGATTAAGGGAAGCTCTAAAACCTGGGGAAAAGTAACACTGCTATGAGAGTTCTCTGACAAGCCGGTAAGTGTTGCTTTGCCAACCAAAAAGTCCAAAATCATGTGTTTCATGTGTAAATGTCATTGTATGCATTTATGTGTTTTTAAAATTGAGATATATCTTCTTTTCTTAAATAAATAAAGTTAAGTAACTTGACCAAATGCTTGTAGTTATTAAGTGGACAATGCAATTTGAGGTCAGGTTGGAATTTATGCTATTCTTTATCAAGTAGGCTATGTTTTCTTAAATAATTTGCCCTAGCATAAACGGTATAAATAGACTGATGAGTCCACAGTTGTTTCTGTCCCCATTGTATCTGGTGTATACAATAGTGGTAGAATCCATGGTCAGTATATCATTTCTTTGCCTTACCTGGAGATATTTGGTAATCTAATGTAACCTGTAAATATGAGCTTTACTATGCTTACAGGGTCATGTAGATGGATAATGGTGAATTGAACCTGGTGAAAAAGTGACTCTCCAGAGAATCACTTTGCACTTTGAAAGAATATTTAGATTTAGCCTTAGGTAGATAACAATTTTAATTGTTTATCTCAACCTGTTTGAATTTAGTCTGCATCTACATGACCCCAGAGATAAGAGGGAATTGAAAAGGTTTCCAAATACATCACAAACTCAGTAGCTCAGTTCCTCAACTTGTTAGCATGACAGGAAAAGCAAATATTTCTGGGTTTTCAGCTGATCTTGCACAGAGAAGATAGAGCATGTTGGTTGATTTGACAAAAAAAAAAGATAAAGTAACCCTAAACCTTAAATCCTATTATCTATGAACAGACATAGCTTTAACTTCACAGAACTATGTTTATTTTCAAACACTCTTGACATGGCTGTAATTTCAAGTCATATTTTAATGCAATTGATATATATATGTATATATATACATATATATATAATCACGAACAAAAATTGTTCTATTTCAGCTTTATTCTTCTTATAAAAAGGAATGATACTTGATCTAGGGCTTGTAGAACACCTCTAACTCAATTAACTGGAGCCACTCAGTCTTTAGTCAAACTATTGGTTTAATGATTTTTTTTCCTCACTCAACTTACTGGTTATTTGACCAAAGTTGCTAAATCAATTGATATTTCAGGTTCGAGTGAACAAAGGTTGAGCAGGCAAATTACCCTGATATTTATGTAAAAAGACTATATATAGGGACGCCTGGGTGGCTCAGTTGGTTAAGCAGCTGCCTTCGGCTCAGGTCATGATCCCAGCGTCCTGGGATCGAGTCCCACATCAGGTTCCTTGCTTGGCAGGGAGCCTGCTTCTCCCTCTGCCTCTGCCTGCCACTCTGTCTGCCTGTGCTCGCTCTCTCTCTAACAAATAAATAAAATATTAAAAAAAAAGACTATATATATAGATATAGATATAATTAATTATATATTATATGTAGAATAATAAATTATGCAAATATATATCACATAAGACATTTACATATATCTAATACATAGATTCTGATATCTATATCTGATCGATATCAGAATCTATGTATTATATATATAGATATGTATATATTAGATTAGATATATATAGAGAGAGATATCTAATATATAGATATATATATATTCTGATATATATAACAGAAACAGCCAGACAAATGCAAAACTAGTCCTTAAAATGTATCAGTGTAGGAATGGTCTTTGTTTCAGTTTATTCTATTTGGATTCATTGCCGCCTTTAACTTTTATAAGTTTACATTTCTCAACAACATATTTGGCAGCCAGCAAAGATAAAATATTTATGATCATTTACACAGTCATACATTATGGACATTAAGTACATGTAATGACGCCAAATTACAAAACGTAAAAAAAAAATCACAATTTGCATATTTATCTGAAGTTTCTGCACCACCAGTAAAAAATAAAGTTATTAGATAAGTTATTTGCACACGTGGAAGATTTATCTTAAATTTAGGAATGAACCAGTGCATTTATTGATTCCAGTGACTGTCCCATTCATTAAATGCCTCCTAATAGCCTGTGTTTCAGGTTGCAAAGTTATCATGTGTCATTAAGGACTGTGGAAAATGTCAGCATACTGTGATTCAATATTAAAATGCTAAAAACAAGGACAAGTAGAAAAATGAATCAAATTCAAAATAAAAAGCTCTAATAAATTTGAGATCCTAAATTTAATTAACTTCAATCAAATGACATAAATAAAATTTACATTTGGTGCTAGTGCTTTCATTTCAGTCTCAAAAAAAACTGTAGTAATTCTTTCCAGATTTGGCCAATTTAATGGCTTCTTGAATATGGGGTTGCTGAAATAATAATATTCTGCATGCCAGCTACATGTGTTGTGGCTCATCTAACTCCCAAATCTTTTGTTCATTTCTGGCTTTGTTATTGTCATGTATTGTACGACTCGATTTCTTTTTTCTGAACTAAAACTGGAGTTCCAAGCCTTACAGAGTAGTCTTTGAAGGTCTCCATAATGCTTTATGTGTCCCCTGAAAAGCATTCTTCCTTTCAGTATTTTATCCCCTCTAAGAATTGCACTCTGAAATACAGTGGGCAGTATATTTAATTTAATAAATTAATATTTTATTAAATCATTAAATTAATTAAATTTAAATAAAATTCAAAATTGTGTTTCTCAGTTATACTAACAACATTTTATGGCTACAAAAATATTCTATTGGACAATGCTGCCCTAGAATCTTATTTGTATGTGTCATTGCTTAGAACTCATATTTCTAATAAGGTGGAAACTGTGTTAACATATTACTTTACCAAGATACACTTGCATAATCATAATAGAGCTTTAGAATAGCAAATAGTCTTCATAATCCATAAGTAGTGGAAAACTAGATCTCCCCCCAAAAATTGGTGAGGGAATGATTTTTAGGGAAAAGATTTGTTCTAGCTCCGTTTAAATTATATCATACACAAAGATAGACTTGCAGTTACTGATATGTGGAACTCTTTGTTTGTTTATATGTTCTTTTATTCTTTTCTTCATTCCATTCATTTCATTTACTGTGTGGATATGCCTATTTCTGTGCTGGGGACACAGCAATAGTCAAAACAGATGTTTTTATCCTCAATTAGCTTATAGTTTAATAAAGGGATAACAGCAATGAAGCAGCAATGAAGAATGATAATAATATCATATTATGTGGTGTGAGATAGTAAGAGAGAGCAAAAAGGGAACACAGCCAGCATGACCTTGGAGCAACAGAGAGATGGAAGCGGCCAAAGGACTTCTTGTTGTTATTGTTGTTGTCACTGTTGTTTGAAAGTGAAATCTAACCTAGGGCTTGAGAGATGTTCAAGAGTTGATAACAGTAGTGAGGGGAGAAATAATTCAGAGCATATACAAAGGCTTAGAGTCAAGGGAACATTGAACATATCAGTTTGTGATTAAGTTTGTACTGACAAAACACTCTATGAATAGAGAGGAGAAGACACCAGATTTTGATTTTTTTTCCTATTTCCTTTGATGATAAGGTTAAATGTTATCTACTATTTGTTATGATATCTCAGAGCATTGTGTCTAGCAGACTTCAGAGGCATATATTTGTCATTTATATTTAATGCATCTATTATGCCTACAATAAGTGCTATATTATCTATTTAGAAATTGCTTCCAAGAGTTAGCCTTTCAAAATTAGGACTTTTTAAAAGTTTGAAAGCCCCTTAGGATAACCTGCTACCAGCCTTTCCTTCCTCTGTATTGAGATGCTGCTATTTCCCCTTGTTTATTGAACTTATCAAATCTAAGAATGTTTCTCTAACACATTTTCTTTGTTTACATGACATTTTGATATACTTTTGTTTTGTGACATGAGCCATACACATGGTTCCAACTTAAATCACTTTAGAGTTCTTCCTTGATATGAAATACAGAAAAAAATGAATTTCCTTTCATCTTGAAGTTGTCAGAAGAAAATATATGTGTGGCAAATTATTTTGAGGGACTTCAAACTTTCTTTACCACCCTATTTGCATTTCTTTCTTGCCTAGCACATCCACTCAACTTCTAGCTATCTTGGTTCCTTATATTGGAGCTTGCCAGGCCTGTTCTAGACATTACCAAAAATTTTCCAATTTGCTTGATAACAGTTCCCTTTCTAATTAAAATTTGCTAGTCTTCTGTCTTGCTTTCCATTGGCTTTTGATAGGAGAACAGTAAAATAATGTAATTATGGATACAGATGTGTAAAATAGCCTACTATATTATAATTCTAGTATAATATATGCATTTGGATGGGCTACCTGTGTTCTAGACTAAAGAAAGGACCATAAAACTGGGGTTTTGTGCAAACTGTCTTTACAACAGACTAAATCTGTGGTTTTCAAACTTTGTTTCATAAAATTTAAAGCCAGTGAAGGTGCCAGTGGGCACTCTGGAATGGGTGAACGATAGGGAAACACTAAGTGAATATGGTTTCATGTCCTTTTTCTTCTTGTTTAACCAGAGAAACTTCTCTTTTTTCTGTTTTCAATCAGGATTCCATGTAAGATTTCATAAAATTCACAATTCTCTGGACTTAAATACTCTTTAGGTTACAAATTTTCTTGTATATATTCTGTTCTTCTCCCCATGCTAGCACAATCTCTTGAGTTGCAGGTACTCAAAAAATATATTGAAAGGGTGAGTGAATGAGAAAATTAATAAAGTAAATGTTATAGGAACTTTAGTCCCCTTATTGCTTATCTGAGTTACTGAATTTTCTTATGAACTTTAGGTAACATGTATCATCTTTAAACTCATTTCTTGAGTTTTTTCTTCTAATATTTAAGTGAGTTTACCTAATATATTTTTCTGTAGCATTTCATATCTAAGTAAACTTGAGGATTATCATCAAGCTCAGTATCATCCATGTTACTATCATTATTGCTGTTTCTACTAATAGTAACAAAGTTATTATTGAATGCTTATTTTACATATGTTATTTCCTTTAATATCTGCCAAAAATCTATAGAATAAGTGGCATCTCTATTTTACAGAGGGAAATAAAGATAAAATAATATGTCCACATTATATATATATCTAGTAAGAGGAGGAGCTGAGATTCAAATCCAGATTCATCCAAATTCCAAATTGCATGGTCTAAATGACCACAGTAAGCTAAAGAGCTTTCCTCTACACTACACTACTTTTTACATTCATTTTTTTCATTTCTCTCTTCAAATACATTGGCATAATCAATAACAATATTCACTGTTTTTTTTTTTTCTGTGAGAAGTCTACATTTACTGACCTCTTTCTCTCTGTTTTGCTGCATCATAACACCAAATATATGGGCAAGAAAGAACATCTCCAATTCTAATTGACTGTATTTCTTAACAGAAAGCTTCATTTCTGTAAGTTTGGCTGAATACTAGTTTAAATAAAGAAAGGTAGGAATAATTAAGGTTGAATCAGAAGATTCTGCTTTCTGATAATTGGTTAAAATTCTTTCAAAAACAGGTTATGCACTTTTCCAAATGAACTTCACTTTCATGGTACTAGATGATCCCAAACATGAAATAGAAATTATTTATTCACCAGTTAACTGAATTGATACCACCAAATATGCCTGTTGATAGTAAAGGCTAGTTAAGTACACTTTAAGTATTCAGAGTATCTTCAGTAAATTAAGATATTGAAAAGTGTAGTTTGCAAATTTAGAAACTAAATCCTCATTGTATAAGGAAGCCCTAGAAAAGTGGGGAGCAGGATAACACAGATAAAAATAATTATTTAAAGGCAAAATGTATCAAAATGATGAAAGGCGAAAGTTCAAGAAGAGAAAGTGACCAGAAAGCTAGATATTAATTTGAGCCATAAAACATTGCCATTCTATAAGTCACAACTTGTTGACTATTAGCCATTTCATATGTTTCAACATAAAAATAGTTTCCTCAGAGACAGAGAATGAAAAAACAAACACAGTGGAATCTGGAAAGTCTTCAAAGTCTTAAAAATGTGAAACTGAAAACTATAGGAGGGAAGGAGAATAAAATTTTCATAATTTCTTGTCTGACCCTTAGACATATTCTGAACGTTATACTAATTTTTGTTGAGACTAAGACCCTGGTGGTTTCTGGAAAAAAAAGTCTCTTCTTCTGGTCTATGTGGTCAGAGTATTGGATATAGTGGATTGGAGTGGAAAATGGATAAAGCAAGCTGTTCCTGGACAAATCCAGTCACTGCGGGATTTTTCTGAAGGTCATTTGGGTTTTTGCCTAGGTATACTATGTGTGTGGTCTCTGTAGTGTTTTAAACAGGTATCAACAAATGTTTTCTGTAAAGAAACAGGTAGTAAATATTTTAGATGTTATGGGCCACATATGGTCTCTGTCACACATTCTCTCTCTCTCTCTCTCTTTTTTTTTTTTTTTTTTTACTTTATTTAAGCTTTATTTAAACATATGATGTAACCCCACCACCCTCACCCAACCCCTCTTCCCCCCACCCCCCTCAGTTTGTTTTATGACATTAAGAGTCTCTTTTGGTTTTTCTCCCTCCCGATCCCATCTACTTTCATTTTTACTTTTCCTACCACCTTAACTCCCAACCCGTTGCATCTCCACTTCCTCATATCAGGGAGATCATGTGGTAGTTGTCTTTCTCCAGTTGACTTATTTCGCTAAGCATAATACGCTCTAGTTCCATCCATGTCATCGCAAATGGTAAGATTTCATTTCTTTTGATGGCTGCATAGTATTCCATCGTATATATATACCACATCTTCTTTATCCATTCATCTGTTGATGGGCATCTAGGTTCTTTCCATAATTTGGCTATTGTGGACATTGCTGCTATAAACATTCGGGTACACGTGCCCCTTTGGATCACTACGTTTGTATCTTTAGGATAGATACCCAGTAGTGCAATTGCTGGGTCATAAGGTAGCTCTATTTTCAATTTTTTGAGGAACCTCCATACTGTTTTCCAGAGTGGTTGCACCAGCTTGTATTCCCACCAACAGTGTAGCAGGGTTCCCCTTTCTCCACATCCTGGCCAGTATCTGTCATTTCCTGACTTGTTCATTTTAGCTATTCTGACTGGTGAGAGGTGGTATCTCATTGTGGTTTTGATTTGTATTTCCCTGATGCCCAGTGATATGGAGCACTTTTTCATGTGTCTGTTGGCCATCTGGATGTCTTCTTTGCAGAAATGTCTGTTCATGTCCTCTGCCCATTTCTTGATTGGATTATTTGTTCTTTGGGTGTTGAGTTTGCTAAGCTCTTTGTAGATTTTAGATACTAGCCCTTTATCTGATATGTCATTTGCAAATATCTTTTCCCACTCTGTCAGTTGTCTTTTGGTTTTGTTGACTGTTTCCTTTGCTGTGCAAAAGCTTTTGATCTTGATGAAGTCCCAATAGTTCATTTTTTCCCTTGCTTCCCTTGCCTTTGGC
>RCUC01098745.1:0-33060 GCA_003697995.1 Taxidea taxus jeffersonii | reverse complement strand
ATATATATATATATATAATATTAGTTAGGATATAGTTAGTTTAGTTAATTAGTTGAGGATATATATATATATCCTCAACTAATGCCCTGGTGAGATACTAACCAAAAACATTTTTCAAGTAAAATTCAAAATTAAATGAGTCATTTTGATTTTTTTTTCATGTTTTGAGAAACATAACTATGAGTTTAAGGGGCAGCATGGTAAATAGTGATTACAAATACCCACGAAAAGAAAGATCATTGTGTGAAGGCTTTTTTGTGAAGATTACTAATAATATCAGGTTTTTTTTTTTTTTAGTTGTACTCATTCACATTCAATAATAACATCTTAATAAGCATCAACTTCAAACATAAAAGGCATGAATCATGAAAAAAACATTTTTTTTCCCTCAGCATAGGTAAGATCAATTATGAGTTCCTGGTAATAGCTCACAGATTTGAGTTTAAGAGAAATAGGGATTTTTCATGAAAAGTTTTTACTTTGAACATCCTTCCTGACTTAAAAAGAATGAGTCAATTGAATTCTTTCAGGGATAAATCAAACTCACTAAGTTGATTAACCTCAATATTTCTCCTAAGGTATATTCTCCACTGCTTATATGTAAACAAAATACTTAATGAAACATTTTCAACAAGCTCTCCTTCCTAGAAAATGTGTATATCAGTGACTAATTCTTATAGTACTAAGGTGTTAGTGGAACAAAGCTTTTCCATCAAAGGCCAAATTTAGGGATTTCTGAGTGAAGAATTCTAGAATCTATAGATTATAATTACCACCCCACCACCATTATCCATATCATCATAATTATTTTATTTATAAATAATTTTCATTTACAAAAGCCACAAAACCTCCTTGAAGATTATTAACATGGGTCTGCATTATGTAAAATGAGTATTATTTTCCTACTTCACTCATCTCTTACTTCCTACTCTTCTGGTACATTTTAAGATATGTTTTACAGGCAATTTTTCTGTGCAACCATGAAGAATAAGAGTATTTTTTGTTCTTCTTATAAGAGAACATTAACTTTTGTAAGTTTATCTCACTTAATAAACACAAGTCCATGACACCAGAGATATTATATTCCTATTTTATAGAAAGGAAACAGACATTTTAAGGAAGTTAAACAGACCTGTATTTGTATGTGTGCATACATATTAATATTTGTGTATTTGTGCAACATATATGTACATATGTGCATATTATTTATGTATATGTCTGTGAACATTGTTGCTGGATAAAGAATCTTAGAAGAATGATTGCTGAATCAAACTATAGGGTTATTTTATGTTTGTTAGTTACTGGAAAATTTTCTTCTAAAGAGATTAGAACAACTTTTACTTTCATCATCTAATCATATGTGGAGTTGTATTTTAGCTCACATCTTCAGAAATACTGCATCTCATCAATTCTTTATTATATTTTTCAGCATATTGGTTTTAGGTATATTTATTTTTGTTTGTTATTTGCCAGTTATTTTTCCACTAAGACACTAGGGATATTAACCCTATGTTATATAGGTTGTAAATATTTTTTGTTAGCCTATCTTGTGTCTATCCTTGAATTAGTTTTGATCCAAATCTTTAGCCTACCAAAAGAGTGAATTGAAACCCTTAAAAGTCATGCCAAGATTGGTTTGACCTCCTCAGGAAACTTAGATAGGGATATGACCCAGATCTACATTGTTTTGTCTAGGAGACACAAAAGTCCTCTGTGTGCCCTACTGTCTAAGACAGACATATAATGACTTCAATAATCAAGAAGAGAAACATCCTATACATAAGGATGTCCTGCCTGGGCCTTATTGTAAAACTTCTGACTTAATATATCTTGTTAAATATAATATAAACTTGTTGAATTTTAAATTTTTCTTTCTTTTTTTTTTTTTTTTTTTAATTTATTTGTTAGAGAGAGAGAGCGCAAGCACAGGCAGACAGAGAGGCAGGTAGAGGGAGAAGCAGGCTCTCTGTCAAGCAAGGAGCCCGATGCGGGACTCGATCCCAGGATGCTGGGATCATGACCTGAGCCGAAGGCAGCCGCTTAACCAACTGAGCCACCCAGGCGTCCCTCTTTTTTTTTTTTTTTTGACAAGAGAGATCACAAGTAGACAGAGAGGCAGGCAGAGAGAGAGGAAGTGAAGCAGGCTCCCCGCTGAGCAGAGAACCGGATTCGGGGCTCAATCCCAGGACCCTGGGATCATGACCCCAGGACCCTGGGATCATGACCTGAGCCGAAGGCAGAGGCTTTAACCCACTGAGCCACCCAGGTGCCCCATAAACTTGTTGAATTTTAATCATTTCAACCAAATAAGTCATGAAATAAAATATTCACTTGAAAACTTTTATGCAAAGGACAAAAACAAAACCATACTTTTCAACTTGATTATTGTATTTTCCAAACTATATAGATTGATAGTACATGTTAAGTCACATCAACAATATAAAATATGTATGCACAGTATTCAGGTACCAAATAAACACCAACATAAATAAATCAGAAGTTTAAAACTACCTGCATATTAAATAGTGTTTATAAATGTATAGTCATTTTACAGGTACAGAGAGGCCTCTGATGTTTGACCATCTGGCGGTTTGGACAGGAGATGTCCTTCAGGCAGAGGCACCTGTGAAATACTAAAAGTTACTTTGCAACTGTTAGTTAAATAAGTGGGTTTAGAAGCATAGCTATGAATATAATAAAACATCTCATCTCTCCTATGAACTTTAAACTGGCACATTAATAAAAGTAACAGCTAAATCTTTTTATATGTTTCACTGGATTCAATGGTTTCTTCCAAACACCTTAAGTAGGAAGAATAGCATTCCTAGTTGACTTTCTGTAGTATAGATATTTGGAGTTAGGAAAAATTGTGCTAAAATCAACTCTTAAACACACAAAGGAAAGCTGAAGGAGGGAAATCAAAATTTATTAACTTCATTTTTTTAAAGATTTTATTTATTTATTTGACATAGACAGAGAGATCTCAAGTAGGCAGAGGCAGGCAGAGGGGGAGGGGGAAGTAGGCTCCCTGTTGGGCAGAGAGCCTGATGCAGGGTTCAATCCCAGGATCCTGAGATTATGACCTGAGCCGAAGGAAGAAGTTTAACCCATTGAGCCACCCAGGCGCCCCTTAACTTTATTTTATTAAAAAGGGAATTGATACTTCAACACAGAGACACAGAGCTTCAATAATTACACAACAGAGAAATGTGAACCAGTTTTCAAATACCAAGTCTATTGTTATTTCCACTATACCATGAAATTCCAAGTAAGTTATAAGATGAAAATTGAAACATCCTATTTTTCTAATAACCAAAAGATAAAAATCCAATATATATAATATTTATATGGAATTACATTAGGGTTAGCAATAAAAAAGGATACAAATTAATTCCAAGAGTTGTGTTTTAAATAAATCAAAAGACATCATGGTATTTTGTGGGCTAGGGAAAACAGAAGGAATGTTGAAGGTGAGATCCCAGGGAGAATCATAATTATTTATTCATTCATGTTTTTAAGGAAATGTATATAGATAATTTGAGTTATATATTTCTCCCTACATTTAGACTGAAAAAAGCTAACGTGACACCCTACACAATGTCCTTTAAGTTTTGACTCAAATCTTTTAAAGTAAATCTAGATATAATCAACGGATATGCCAAAATTTCTGAGTAGAAATCCTAATCTTGCAAAATATGATACCATTCATACTAGTTCTTTTGCCAGCAGACAAGAAAACAGTTGAAATCCTGGAGATATTGATTCAGCTTTCTTGTTTTGACTCAGTTTTATTTCTCCTAAGGCTGAACCTGAGAAATAGTTCTTTTATGTTATCCACTTTACCTCCATTTTGTCTTCTTAATACCCACTGCTTTCTTTTTCTAATACAAACACACATCTGCCACAGGAAAATCTTGTCCAGGGATCTCAACTGATGGGTTAATTCTCTTGAGAATAACTCTTAAAAAGTTAATATTTCTACTGTGGATCACATTTTGATATAATTTATATCGTATATAATTTAACATTTTCCTGACTGTTACATTTGTTTTTTCTTCCTTTCCTGTCTTCTCTCAAACACACAGCTACATTCATTTGCTTTGAATTTTCCTACTGAGAGGTGACTGTTTGATTAGCTACATGAAAAATACAGTTTCAACATCATTTCTATTAAAATTCACTTTGTTCAGTAACTGACAAAGAGAACATCAAATAACTATAGGGTGGATTAACATGGAGTTGAGATCTCAGTGTGCACCTCTTGCTTTTCTCTTACCTGACATGTAACAAAGGGGTGCTCAGAGACATCATATTGAGGCCTGCGTGACAGAAGGCTCTGGGAGTATATGGTTGACTTTGTTATTTGATAGCTGACCCAGGAAAGATCTGACTAAGGCTTAGGAGTGCCTGCTGAAAAACCACTCAGCTGGGCAAAACATGTGCTGAGACTAAATGGCAACAGAGAATCCAAACACCTGCTGTCTGGCGAACTAATACAGACAACCATAAGTTGGGAAAATTGATCTTAAAAACAGACAGCAAAATACACATCTTCAAGAAATCCTGCATTGGCTTAGGTATATCACGCACTGCTCAACCTGAGTAAAACTCTATCCCAAGAGAACAATCAGATCTGTGGAAAATACAACACAGTGTTTGGATATAATGGGCTGTTTGATTCCCATAATACAAGCTGTATATGAAAGCACTGGCCTTTACAACAGTCAAGGCCTCCCTCCAGCTGTAAGTTTCTGCTATACCTTCCTCCAGGGTGCATGAGAATATAAGCCCAGGCAGTGGAGAAAAGGGAGATATCAGGAATCCAAGAGAATGGTAGAGAAGTGGGAACAATGCTGTGCCCAGTCCTCTTCCTTTTTCTTAGTAAGTAAGAATTGACATTGCAAAGCCAATTCTGAACTAGGCCATAACGCATTCAGTTATTTTCAAGCTAAGTGAAAATAAAAATTTGCTCTTAGGATATGGGTCTTATTAAGTAGCATATGTCTGGAAATACACGAAGAAATAGAAACAGATACTGGTATGAAATACCATTCCAAGATTTTTCACTAAAAATGGGAAGAACAAGAAGAGAGCCAATGTGTAAGAGAATGACTAACGGAAGGAGCTAGTAGACAGTAAGTCCAATTATACTGCTGAGGCACTTGTCATGTTCTTCTTTAAACTAGAATATATAGAAACATTAAACATTCAAAAGACTAGAAAAGAAGGAAGGCAAGAAGCAATTTACACTATTCATTAAGTGTTGCTTTGGAACACTTTGGAAAAGTTGCTCCCAAATAGTTCTGCAAAAATATGTATGTCTATTTTTAAAGATTTTATTTATTTATTTGTCAGAGAGAGAGGGAGAGAGAGCAAACGAGCACAGGCAGACAGAGTGGCAGGCAGAGGCAGAGGGAGAAGCAGGCTCCCTGCCGAGCAAGGAGCCTGATGTGGGACTCCATCCCAGGACGCTGGGATCATGACCTGAGCCGAAGGCAGCTGCTTAACCAACTGAGCTACCCACACGTCCCTGTATGCCTATTTTTAAATGAAGGGCAGATGATAATCTATCTGAATTTTGTGGTTGGAAGAAGAAAAACATACATTGTTTTGGGGCACATTCCATGTATCCTGAACATGCTTTGGGAACTTCCCTTCCTTCATTAAGTATCATACTATAGAATCTGACATTGTGCCTCCTCTAATAGGACTCTGAAGATCAGGTTGACCATATGACTTGGCAGATATACTGGGGCAAAGGATGACCTCACTCATAACACCATGACGATGGTTAGACTATAACCCCTCACATTTGCTTGGTCTGATAAGAGTCTATAAGAACTCAAGCTTGAGGAAGTAGAGGTTGCTCTTGATGAATGTGGCTCCCAGGTAAATACCTGTACACAGAGGGTAGAAAATGGAGGCTTTAAAGTTAGCATCAGCTTCAAAAGACTGTGGCCTCGACAATAATGAACATGTTTATGGCCTCAAAGACAGGAGTCTAGGTTGTCCCCATGCATAACAAAAACTTCTTTAAACACCAGCCTGAGGGAGGGGAGTATGAGTAACCACTTAGAAGGCATTCACATTCCCCTCCCTCAGGCTGTTCTAAGTGATAATGACTGTTCAGTGCGGCCTCTTCAAATACTGGAATCTAATTCCTTCAATCTTGTTTTTGTCTCTAGGAAGTCTTGAGGAAGAAAGTGCCTATTAAATGGATGTCAGTGACCAACAGTTGAAAGAATGAATGGAGAGCTGGCTATTTACAGTACAAACATATGGCACACAATGACCTTAAATTTTCTTTTCAAAGTGCTCTCCCCTAAACTATTTTTGCTTATATTATCTTATACAGTTATTTGTATTTTCTTTAATAAATATGAAATTTAAACACATAGATTTAGATGCTTAATATTTCTGTTCCAAGAATGGATAATTTTTAAATATTGTAAAGTAAGTTTTCCTGATTTTACCACTTGTGTCTTTATATGTAGGTACTCTTTCCCTTCACATTGGACCTTAATTATGGAAAGAATCTGATCAGAGATCTGGCACCTAGAAAAAAAAAATCATGATTCTTACAAGTAAAATAGACACTAATGGATGCTGAGGCAGGCTTTGTGATCCTTGATGAATGTGCATGAAAATGATAAATCAAGTCTATGATTCAGCTGTTAGGATATAGATCATCACTGCTATATGATGACAGCTCAAATATGGTCTTCCTAATCTTGCTCTGATGCCAGGATGTCAGGCAGATTTTTGTTTAATAATGAGAGTATGCTGAACAGCACTTAGATTTAAGAAGCTTTACCTTATTGTATAGATTCTAAAGTTGATAAATGTGGACTCAGCGTTAGCTCACAAGAAGGGATGAGGAAGTATTTCCGCATCAAGTGGAGAGGGGAGTGGTCCTTCCTAATTCCTAAGGTTATACAAGTCTGAGGTTGCAGTGCTTTATGAGAGGGAAGGCTTTGGGTCTGTCCATCAGTAGTAGTCACTCTAATTTTTTTTTTTTCCAAGCATATACAGTCACTTGAGAAAGGCAACTCCAGTTCTACCATGTTAAACTGCTAAAGAACAGCTACTATTAATATTCAATCTCCAAGGATCCACTGCCATCCCTTCGGAGGTCCTATTGCAGGGAACAAGTCACAGTGTTCACTGCACTTGCAGAATCTGCCCTTTTTGTCCACTTCTAAAAACCCTCTTTACATCAGTTCAGGCAGGGCAACTCTACAGGTCTACCACCTAGACTCACTGAGTCAGCCAGCAGAGTCTCAAGAGAAATGCTTGGATTTAAGTGTTATTATGGTGTATTAAAATACAGTCTCCACAACACAAAACATCCTTTTTAGATTGAGGAGATTAGATGCAGTGGAAAAAATTAAGTGTCTTTTTGAAAACCCTGAGAATCAATATGATGTATGTATTTATGCATCTGTTTATGTATCTATGTATCCATCTATCATCTATCTATAGATAATATAGATATAGCTAGATAGATATCAGTAGGACTGTACTAGTAGGCAAATACAAATTAATATATTGATATAGTATCCTGCCACACCGGCAACTTCACTTATTCATTTATTTAACAAAAGATTAAGCAATTTTAAAACATGGTACATTCAGGTTGTTACACTGGAAAAGGGTAAACACATAGGCAAAGGCTCTTCCATCACTGAAACCATTTCCCTTGCTTTCTATATTTAAGAGAAACTATAAACAAAATGTAAATTAGTCACAAGATAAACCATAGGAAAAAACTAGGGGCCTTAAAACAGTTGCTAATATTGTGAATGTCACTTAACATCCTGGCTGATTAGCTGGGTAGCCCCAGGCAATGTAAATAGGAGATTTTCTTTTCACTCTAAAGTACTTACAGAGGCACTTGGGTGGCTCAGTTGGTGAAGCCTCTGCCTTCAGCTCAAGTCACAATCTCAGGGTCCTGGGATCCAGCCCTGTATCAGACTCCCTGTTCAGTGAGGAGCCTGCTTCTCCCACTCCCTTTGCCCTCACACCCCTGCTTGTGCTCTCTTTCTCTCTCATGCTCCTTCTCTCTCTCTCTCAAATAAATAAAAGCTTTTAAAAAAAGTACTTAGAGCTGGCTACATGGAAAAATGAGGTATCTACATGTCTTTTTCTACATAAATGTTTCCACATTTCTTGCAACTTTAATATGTATCATCCAAAAATATGTTCTTTTAAAAAATTATTATAAATCAATGGGAAATAAAGTAACCTTTCACCACACAGCACGTCAAAAGTCCTGTGCTCATCAGTCTACGTGATTTTTAGATTAAGGTGATACAAACAAAACACCAGGACTTGACTAAAATCCAGAGGCCAAGACTTCGCTGACAGCATCTGAGGTAGCACCGTAATTTCCTCATGAAAGATCATGGAAAATCTGTTTCCTCTTACTCTCTTACATCAAAAAAAAAAAAAAAAAGTTGTAAAATATTCTAATCTAGGCTGAACAGTCATTGAACAGCTGTTTTTGCAGCAAAAAGGGAAAGATATTCTATTTTCATTTAGGTGACTGATGGAAGAAATTCTTTCATCATTAGCATCAAGGAA
The DNA here is from genome assembly GCA_003697995.1 of Taxidea taxus jeffersonii. Taxonomy (NCBI): domain Eukaryota; kingdom Metazoa; phylum Chordata; class Mammalia; order Carnivora; family Mustelidae; genus Taxidea; species Taxidea taxus. Next base: position 24,477 of record RCUC01098745.1, on the reverse strand, counting down.
ACATGAGACTACATTTACCTTTTAGTTGTATGTCATTTTATTGAAGTTGTTTACGTGCTGAACACACTAATGTGAACCTGAAATAAGTGCAAAATTATGAAATCTGTGTAAGGAAACACAAGAAATCCCATGCCTTTAGACATTCATAAATCCTACAGTTGGCATTTACCACAGGGTGTTATTTTTTTGCAACATAGTCCTGGGAAAAGAAACAAATTGGGCTACTGATCCACTTACACTACACATACACACAGATAGACACACACACCACATATATAGAACAGTCTTTCTCAACTGTCTGAGATGCAAATATTTTTTTAAAAAGTAAATAGCAGTCAACATGGGTAAACTATAAAAAGAGTCCACTCTACAATTCTATTTTTGGTTACTATAAACTAAAGACCACCTGAAAGGAAAAATGAGTAATATTCCACTATGACAAGAGTACTTATGAAATTTAGCAGTTATCCACTAATAATTTGACGTAAAATGTCCCAAATTTTCTAATTCCATTAGAACATAGATATAGTTTACCAAATCTGGTGGAAGGTGAATTACATTTTGAAAATTAATTTCTATTGCAAAAGATTATATTCTTAAAACTATTCAAATTTGGGGGGAAAATATTAAAACATTGCTGTGTTATTTGAAGGATTCCTCTAAGCCCATGAGATACATATTTCTTTACCCCATCACCTTTGGTATCTTGAATATCACAAGTCTAAACTAGAAAATGTCAATGATCTCTAAATTCTCTGTATTATATTTTAAAAGTTATATAAGCCAACATTAAACTATATGCTAACTAACTTGAATTTAAATAAAAACCTGCGGGAAAAACAGTTATGGAAGCCATGGGAACATTTTTGTAATGGCAAAGACCATGTTTAAACTATTCCCAACATGGTCCTCAACAAATAGCATGTTGTCTGGCTTATTCTAGAGACTGTCATTAAATATTCACTCAAAAAAATGAATAAGATGTGCTCTCTGTTCTTTTGGAAATTTTCAAATATTTCAACATTTCTTTGCAAGCATGTCAACTACTCAATAAAAGTTTCTTAAATACTTGAACATATGTATGTGTATTTTTATCACACTCAAATAAACAGAATTAAGAGTAATCATGATCATAGAAGTATGATATATTTTTATCACTGGCACACACATGAGCTTATAGAATGAATTAATTTATTTATACTTCCTCTCACCCTCTTTCTTTCCTTTTCTCTTTTTTCATAATAAGGCAGTATATTCTATGAAACCACCACCCTCTCCAGAGGATAAGACCTTGACAATAATTTTCATATGGCCATGTGATCCTACCTGATCCCATATTCCTGCCTCTCTCCACCCAAATTAACCATGTCCCTCAATCTTTTATTATTTTCTTACTTTATTTTTTCAGATACATTTTCTTTTTTTTTATATATATATTTTATTTATTTATTTGACAGACAGAGATCACAAGTAGGCAGAGAGGCAGGCAGAGAGAGAGAGAGAGGAGGAAGCAGGCTCCCCGCTGAGCAGAGAGCCTGATACGGGGCAAGATCCCAGGACCCTGAAATCATGACCTGAGCCGAAGGCAAAAGCTTAACCCACTGAGCCATCCAGGTGCCCCATATTTTTTCAGATATTTTTATCTTCACTGTTTACCTTTAATAAATTTGATAAATGTGTGTGTGTGTGTGTGTGTGTGTATTAGACTTTTATTTATTTCTTTGAGAATGAGCATGAGAAGGGAGGGGGCAGAGGGAGAAGCAGACTCTGCTAAATAGGGAGCCCAGATTAATAAATATATACTTAATTTTTGGTTCTCAACTATATAAGTAAGATATCATTAATTCTTTAATTTTAGGTGAACTGTTTTCATTTATTGTGGTTTTCAGATTCATGCATTAGTAAATGGCACTGAAGATTTTTTCTTAGATTTATTTCCAACATGGGGCTTGGTCCCAAGACCTGAGCTGAAATCAAGAGCCAACTGCTTAACTGACTGAGCCACTCATGCATCTCAGCACTGAGGACTTTTAATTTATATTATTGAATTACCACCCTAGTTTATTCATTCACGCTCAGCACATTTGGATTGTTTCTTCATGTTCCACTATGCTGTTATTTATAACATCTTTATGAATGTTCTGGTACACATCTCCCAAGGTTCAGATGCAAAAATCTACCTTGGTTATTTACTTAGTTGGTGACTGCTGAGTCACAGAATTTGTAAATGTTCAACTCTTTGATGCAATGAAAAACCAATGATATAGAATGGTATCTTTTCCTTGTCTTGATATGTCTTCTAATTGTTTTGAAGAACAAAATCCTTAATTTTAAAATTATCACAGTTATTAATTTTAAATAGTAAACTATTGTGTACTGCTTAAGAAATTTATTTTAATCCTTGGGATACAGAAGGATTTCTTAAACATTTCTAAACATCATATAAGCATTTTAATTAGGAATGGTGCTGGAATTCTTCAGAATTGGTGGTGTTTTTCTTGTCACTAAATCTCCCATATAAACTTCAGAATCAACAAGTTTCATAAAATACAAGTTGGTATAATGATTGGAATTTTGTGGATCTATATACTAGTTTAGAAAGATCAGAGAACTTTATGAAACACAGCTTTCTAGCTCTCTATTTCTTTAGCTTTTTAAAATTTATTTAACAAAGTTTTACGCTTTTTTTTTCCCTGAAAATATCTTACCTAATATTGTACTGATTGTGAAGTCTTGAATTCTAGTATAAATTTTTCTTCTCAATTATCTTTTCTACATGTTTGCCATTGGTGTAATGAAAAGCACCTGATTTTGTATATTAATCACATCCAATTACCTTCATAAGTTGCTCTTTTTCAAAAATCTGTTTAGTAATTCTCTAATATTTGTCTAACAATTTGGTTTTATATGTAGGTATTTACATAAATACATACATCATCTTCACAACAATATTTTTCCTTTTTACAATTTTTCTTTTTTTTTTTTAAAGATTTTATTTATTTATTTGAGAGAGAGGGATCACAAGTAGGCAGAGAGAGAGAGAGAGCGGAAGCAGGCTCCCCGCTGAGCAGAGAGCCCCATGTGGTGCTCAATCCCAGGACCCTGAGATCATGACCCGAGCTGAAGGCAGAGGCTTAACCCACTGAGCCACCCAGGTGCCCCTCCTTTTTACAATTTTTAATCTCTAATTTCTCTTCTATCATATTGGCTGGCACATACTGGCTAGGACCTCAAATGGACTTTAAATAAAAATAGTAATGGAATAATTAATATAAATAGTTAATAGTAATGGAGTAATAGTAATAAAAATTTGTATTACCTCTGATTTTAAAAGAAAAAAGGTTCTGATACTTTCTATTTGGATTCCTGTTTATCTTAAATAATTTTAATAGATAGCTTTAACTGTCTAAGGGACTCTTTTTTCCCCTAATTTATTAATAGTTTTAACATGAATTTATGTAAAATTTTATCAAATTTCTTGTTTGTATTTATTGAAATATTTATGTACTTTTTCTCTTCAACAACTACTAAGTCTTAATCAGCCAAATGCAGTATTTTAATTATTTTTATTGTTCCTCTAAGGGCTAGCAATTTTCCTTTTCCCACCTTCAATATTCAAAGAGACATTTTTATTCAGGTAAATTTAAGGTTAAGAACCCAGACATAATTTGGGCAAATTTGTAATGGTTTTTCTTTATCCATCATTAACTTTTAAAAGCTACCATCTGATGGTATCACTATTTTGATGTTTTATGTATGTGTGTGTGTGTATGTATACATTTATACATAAATATAGTTATATATATAAAATATATATGTATTTTATTTGGACAAATATATCAGCAACTATTTTCAGTTTTATAATTGTTGATAAAACCTAACATATCCATTATACAAGTACAGATTTGATATAGGGTAAAATAAATGATTTAGAGTTAAAAAAACTAATATGAATCCCCATTGCATTAATTACTAGCTTTGTAATATTCTGAAATTCATATACTTCTTTTCATACCACTTATTTATCTGTAATATTGTACACTTTTTGTTTGTGAACATGAGAGACCTAGTCTGTTTGAAGTAGACAAGAAGTAGTTGGTGTTATTCTGTATTGCCTCTATTGTAATTACTATTATTGATATTGTCCTATAATAAATAACAAGAGACAGACATAACACAATTTGAGATTTTTTAGGATCTTATATTACAAATTCCAAAATTTCAAATAATCTAAGAATATCAAACACCAGTACTTAAAACTAGTACCTCCCATTTCTAAGATTATAACTAAGCCTTGAAGTGTTCAAATGAAATTCACATTCTGTTCTTTTCTTTAAAGGGAGCACCGATCATCATTCATATATTCACAGTATAAAAGTCAGCATGTATGTGCAAAATTAGGCTTAATTTTGGGCTGATTTTAGAAAGATAAAATTGTTTCTATAGATATATGATGACTAATTAGAAAAATTAGCTTTTCAAAATTTACTTGTCCCATGACTTTTAAACAATGAATTTGCTCATCATGTATGAAATATATTCCCTATTTCTTTTTTAAGAAATAATTCTCTTATTATCTTTTTCATATCAAGAGGGATTAATGCATAGGGATAAGGTAGTATGAAATTTAGACTTTCAGTCATTTTTATAGAAAATTAATTTGACAGGGGCACCTGGGTGGCTCAGTGGGTTAAAGCCTCTGCCTTTAACTCAGGTCATGATCCCAGGGTCCTGGGATCAAGCCCCACATCTGGCTCTCTGTTTCCCCCCCTTCTCACTCTGCCTGCCTATCTGTCTACTTGTGATCTCTGTCAAATAAATAAATAAAATCTTAAAAAAAAAGAAAATTAATTTGACAGACCAGTTGCATGCTCTTTACAGTAGAATTCTGAAGTCCTGATTTTAAAAACAAAAAAATATATACACACACAATAAAGTTAGACTTTATATATCATTAGTTATAAGTAAAAACACTAAGGATTTAATATGTTCTTTCAGACAATCCCTCCCAGGTTTTACTTACTATAGAATAAATTTATTTCCATGATAAAGGCTATGTTAAAATCCTTTATATCATATTTCCTTGACTGAATTAAAACTTTTTTTTTTAATTTTACAGTTAAAAAACCTTCTATCTCACTTCCTATTACATATCTGAGGTAATGGTCAAAAACATACATAATAAGGAGCACCTGGGTAGCTCAGTTGGTTAAGGGTCTGCCTTTGGCCCAGGTCATGATCCCAGGACCCTGGGATCCTACTCATATCAGGCTCCCTGCTCAGCAGGGACTCTGCTTTTTCCTCTGCCCCTTCCAGTGTTCTTGTACTCTCTCTCTCTCTCTCAAATAAATAAATAAATAAATAAATAAATAAATAAATAAAATTTTTAAAAACATAAAATAAAGTAGTTAAATATGATTTGTAAATACAAGGGGAAATTCATAACTAGAAGGCAATTTTAATAGGATATAAAAATACTTATATAAATCATAGGGTGTTTTTATTAGAACAAACTTCCAGATTTAACATTGAGATTTAAAAGTTCAAATGAAAATACAGAATATATGGCTGTTGCTGTACTTAGATGGAAAACTGTCATTTTGCGGAATGAAATCGCACTCATCTCTAGCTTTAACTAAAGATGCTTCTACTCAAATTTACTCACATTTCTGAATTTCTCTAATGTGTTTACAAATTTACATTAAATTTACAGTAGCAGACAGTATCTCACCAATATATATTCTACATAGTCAAATATGAACATAGGATTTTAACAAAAACAGGAAATGGGAGCATTAAGTATCTGAGTATAACCACCCTCCCCAAAAAAAGAGTCAGGAACTATGATTATAGGTTAACGTAGTTACCACTATCTTATACTGGTGTCCTAGTTTTTCATCATTTCAATTTTATCAGACAAGCTACAGCATTCTGAGTTCACAAAATTTATACTACCAAACTACAGAAACTTAGAATGCAATTAAAAAGCCAAAAATAGATCATCTTTCTTCACCCATCATTCAGAGTGAAAGACTTTACATTGCAGTCCTGAAAACATGGATCTACATTAATATAGTATAGCTAATATAGATTTTAATTACATAACTTTTAGATAGTGATATCTATTTATCTATTCACCAAGCCGTTGTATTAACTTACTAATTTATTATCCATCAAAAATTACTCAGAATCCAATGAATGCTAAGTATTCTGTTAGAAGTCGAAGGACAACAATATTTCTCTCTCTAAGATCCCAATTATATAGTAAAAAAGAAGGGTCAGGTGTTTATACATTATCGCTCATCATTAAAGCCTCACACTAATCTTGAAATTCACTTAAAAAAGTAACAAACTTATTTAAGATCCACTCCCCATATAAATTTGGCCTGTGGTATCTGCCATCTTCAAGACTTTAATCAATTATCATCTCATTCATGATGTATCCCTTGTTCATCTGCCATCTTGTCTAGCCTCCCTAGCAAGACTATATTTTCCTATTATGTCCTGGAAAACAAAAATAGAAAATAAGCTTATCTTATATTTCTGTAATATATTACTGTAAATGCTCAACAATTCACACTGAATTAAAATGTTTACTAAAGTAAGCAACTCACAGAAAAGGCACTATGCTTATTTAAGATTCTCAGGAACTAGCCCGAAGTGTATAAAATATTTAGGCACACTTTAAATATATATGTAATAAATAAATTAAAAACTTTTTAATAATTGAAATTTTTGGATGACATTTCAAATAAAATGGCAGTAGAAGCTATTTTATGTCATTTGATTAAAATACAACAAAAGTATAAATAAATTTATAAAATATGTATGGAAGTTACATTCTATCCAAAAGGAGAGAGAAAAATGACTGCATAATTATTATCAGTGTTTCTAAATAACACTGGCTTACTCAAATGAGCTTAAGATTCTGCCAGAATCTATTTCTATTTCTACCACTAGTGAGAAAAATCTATCAAGAAATGATAAGTAAAATCATTTTGATTTTAAGTAAAATGATAAGTAAAATCAGAATGGCTAAAATTAACTAGTCAGGAAATGACAGATGTTGGTGAGGATGTGGAGAAAGGGGAACCCTCTTACACTGTTGGTGGGAATGCAAGCTGGTGCGGTCACTCTGAAAAACAGTATGGAGGTTCCTCAAAAAGTTGAAAATAGAGCTACCCTACGACCCAGCAATCACACTACTGGGTATTTACCCTAAAGATACAAATGTAGTGATCCAAAGGGGCACGTGTACCCGAATGTTTATAGCAGCAATGTCCACAATAGCCAAACTATGGAAAAAACCTATATGCCATCAACAGATGAATGGATAAAGAAGATATGGTATATATATACAATGGAATTTTATGCAGCCATCAAAAGAAACAAAATCTTGCCATTTGCAATGACATGGATATAATTAGAGGGTATCATGCTGAGTGAAATAAGTCAATCAGAAAAGACAATTATCATATGATCTCCTTGATAATTTGATCTCCCTGAAGAATTTGAGAAGCAGAGTGGAGGGTTTGGGCGGTCGGAAGGGAAAAATGAAACAAAATGGAATCGGGAGGGAGACAAACCATAAGAGACTCAATCTCACAAAACAAACTGACGGTTGCTGGGGGGAGGGAGAATGTGCAGAGGGTAGTTAGGTTATGGACACTGGGAAAGGTATGTGAAATGATGAGTCCTCTGAAGTGTTTAAGCCTGGCGATTCACAGACCTGTACCCCTGGGGCAACTAATACATTATAAGTTAATAAAAATAATTAATAAAAATTATTTGAAATAAAGGCATCCTACAATATGTACTTTGTTAATAAGTTATTGCAAATATCAATCTAAAATCCCCCTACTTCAACAAATACAATAAAAATCGATACACTGACCATTTCTCATCATTTGTTCCATTTTTGATGAAGTAATCCAAGATACTTTTCAATCTATTTTAAATCTTTTATTTAATCCAAATAACAAGTGACACTATAAATAACTTGTGAATGTCTGTGAACAAAATGTATCTTTCCTTATATAACTTAAGATAAACTATATTAATCATTTTTTAAATGGAAAACAAACCAAATTTATATATCTCTAGTACATCAGTTAGAATTATTTTTGACTGCAGCTAACAGAACATTTTCTCAGATATCTGTTTCACGTATTTCAAGGAAATTAGCAATGGGCAGTTCTCCTGAGTGTTTCCTGGCTTTTTCTCATGGCCTCAATACAGTGTAGCAGCTAAAGTATTACAATCTTACAGGACACCATCCACAGAAAAGGCAGAGTTCTTAATCCCCTCTCTCTTATCAGGGAAAAAAATGTTGCCCATAAGCTTTAAACAGATATCCTCTAAGAGTCTTTGGCCAGAAATATGTCATATGCCTAATCCTAGACAAATTGTTAGAAAAGTAAGAAAAGAAATGTCGTTATAGAAACAAACCTAAAATAACTCATCCCCTTTGGACTGGGAACTTTATTGTAGAAACTCTATTTGAGATCTGTTAGCAAGTAAAGAGGAAAGAGGGCTTTTGGGAAAACAACGAAATGTGTGTAACTTACATAGAAAAATATAATTAAAGACTGCATTAAAAGGAAATGTATAATGTAACATTTAGTCATATAAAGTCATAACTGACATTATTTCTAATATAAAAACAAGTGTTTTATCCTACACTAAGCAATAAAAGAACAGTTTTCTTTAATTACCAATGCAATTGGGATAATATCTTGTCATGAAAGGGCTTCTCAAGTTAAAGAGCATGGAAATAACTCTGCAAATATGAAACCAAATAAAATATTACAAGAGTAAAATGATCCAAGTTTCCATTCTGTATTATCCTCACATGGCCTGTCTACTGCATTTATGGCTTGCAAAAAAATACAAGTGTTCTACCTGACACATTATAATGGAAATTGGAAATCAAATGTAGTCTCGATATTTCAACTGAAAAAGAGCATGGGTTTAGAAACTAGGGTAATTGGATTCTTAGCTCAGTAGATACTTATCATCCTACTTAATCAGGAGCTCTGCGAAAACACAGCCCCTCATTTCATCTATGTTTCAATTCTAATAATACTCACCTATGATGAGCATACAGATGTTCTTAGTACACAATCATTATGATGTTTGAGACCTACAGTAATAAAGATAACTCTCCTGTATTTTGATCTAAGTTAAAACTTCAAGAAAATTATTTTCCTTTTTATTTTTAAAATAATTTAAAAATACATACATACATGAATAAAGCCTGGTGCTGTACTTCTTTTAGTAAGCTGAATGTTAAGAAAAACTTGCAGATTTGCAATTTTTGGTAGAGCCAATTTTTATTTTATTTTGAATAGAGAAGATTCACTTATTTCTGGACATGTACATCCATTTATAACATTACTCCATACCCTGTTTCAAGAATACCCATCCCTCACTGGGCAAGCCAAGGGATAAGTACATAATGCACCCTAGGCAAAAACCTCCCCTTATAATTCAAATCTTGAGCCTGAAAATTGTTGCATATGCTACTGACACCATTATTTCCAGGTGCAACTCTTTAAGAACTTTATGGTAATTCTACTTCCTTTCCCATGTGATTGCTGCCTGCTGGATTTTATTTTTATTTTTTATGTCATCTTTTCTTAGGTTTTTATTTAAAATCCAGTTAGTTAATATAGAGTGCAATATTAGTTTCAGATGTACACTATAGTGATCCAACACTTCCATACATCACCCAAGGATCATCACAAGTTCACTCCTTAATCCCTATCACCTACTTAACCTCTCCCCCCACTATCTCTCCTCAGGTAACCATCAGTTTGTTCTCTACACCTAAGAGTCCATTTCTTGGTTCGCCTGTCTTTCTCTCTTTCCCCTTTGCTCATTTGTTTTGTTTCTTAAATTCCACAGGTGTGAAATCATATGGTATTTGCCTTTCTTTGACTGACATATTTTGCTAATTAGCACAACACTCTAGCTAGATACACGTCATTTCAAATGGAAAGACTGATATTTTTATAGCCAGGTAATATTTAAATATATTGCATATATCACTTCATCTTTATCCATTCATCAGCCAAAAGACAGTTGGGCTGTTTCCATAATATGGCTATTGTAGGTAATGCTGCTATAAACATCAGAGTGTATGTATCACTTTGAATTAGTGTTTTTGTATTCTTTGGATAAATACCTAGTACTTCAATTGCGGACCAAAGGATAGTTCTACTTCTAACTTTTTGAAGAACCTCCATACTGTTTTCCACAGTGGCTGCACTAGTTTGCATTCCCAATAGTACGAGTGTTCTGCTTTCTCTACATCCTTGCCAACACCTGCTGTTTCTTGTGTTGTTGATTTTAGCCATACTGACACTTGTGAAGTGATACCTCATTGTAGTTTTGACTTGCATTTCCCTGATGATCAGTGATTTTGAGCAACTATTCATGTGTCTCAAGGCCATATGTATGTCTTCTTTGGAGAAAAGTCTGTGTCTTCTGTCCATTTTTTAATTGGATTATTCATTAATTTGGGTGTTGGGTCTTATAAAATTTTTTATATATTTTGGATACTAACCCTTCATCAGATATGTCATTTGCAAATATCTTCTTCCACACATAGGCTTCCCTTTAGATTTGTTCATTGTTTACTTTGCTGTGCTGAGCTTTTTTTTTGATGTGGTCCTAACAGATTATTTTTGTTTTTGTTTCCCTTTCCTCAGGAGCTACTAAAAGTAGTACCTATGGCTGAGGTCAAAGAGATTACTAACCTGTATTCTCTTCTAGGATGTTTAGTTTCATGTGTCACATTTAGGTCTTTAATCCATTTTGTATTTATTTTTGTAAATGGTATAAGAAAGTGGCCCAATTTCATTCTTTTGCATGTAGCTGCCCAGTTTTCCCAACACCATTTCTTGAAGAGACTGTCTTTTTCCCCCACTGGATTTTCTTTCCTGCTTATGGAAGATTAATTGAACATATAATTATGGGTTCATTCCTCAGTTTTTGATTCTGTTCTGTTGACCTATGTGTCTATTTTCCTGGTAGTATCACACTGTTTAGGTCACTACAGCTTTGTATGTAATATAACATAAATTCCAGAATTGTGATGCCTCTAGCTCTGCTTTGCTTTTTCAAGTTTGGTTGGGCTATTCAGAGGTTTTTTTGTTTCTTTGGTTATGTTTTTGTTTATTTGTTTGTTTGTTTCTTCTTGGTTCCATACCAATTTTAGGATTGTTTATTCTAGCTCTGTGAAAAATATCGTCAGTGCTTTGATAGGGCTTCCATTAAATGTTAGATTGCTTTGGGTAGTATAATATTTTAGTAACATTTGTTCTTTCAATCCATGAGCATGGAGTATCTTTCCATTTCTTTGTGTCATCTTCAATGTTTTTCATCAGTGTTTTATAGTTTTTAAGAGTACTGGTCTTTCACCTCTTTGGTTAGATTTATTCCTAGTTATCTTATTGTTTTTGGTGAAATTGTAAAAGGAGCTTACTGCTTAATTTCTCTTTCAGCTGTTTCATTCCTGGTACAGAAACACAATAGATTCTTTATATTGACTTTGTATCCTACAACTTTATTGAATTTGTGTACAAGTTCTAGCAATTTTTTGGTAGAATCTTTTGGGTTTTCTTTATAGAATCATGACATCTGGTAATAGTTAAAGTTTTACTTCTTCCTTGCCAATGTGGATGGCTTATTTCTTTTTATTGTCTGATTGCTAAGGCTAGAACTTCTAGTACTATGTTAAATAACAGTGGGGAGGGTGGACATCCCTGTCTTGTTCCTGATCAGAGGGAAAAAGCTTTCAGTTTTTCCCCATGAGGATGATATTAGCTGTGAGTTTTTGATATGTGGCCTTTATTATTTTGAGGTATGTTCCCTCTAGCCCTACTTGTTAAGGGTTTTTATCATGAATAGATATACTACATTGTCAAATGCTTTTTTTTCCTATTTATTGAAATGATCATATGGTTCTTATTCTTTTTTATTAATGTGGTGTATCATATTGATCAATTTGCAAATATTGTGCCACCCTTCCACCTTGGGATTAAATCCCATTTGATCTTGGTGAAATATTGTTTTCATGCATTGTCAGATTTGGTTTCCTAGCATTTTATGGAGAAATTTTCCATCCACGTTCATCAGGGATATTGGCCTGCAGTTCTTTTTTTAATAGAATCTTTATCTGGTTTTAGCCTCACAGAATGAATGTGAAAGCTTTCCTTCCTTTTGTATTTTTTGGAATTGTTTGAGAAGAATAGATAGTAACTTTTCTTCAAATGTTTAGAAAAATTTACCTATGAAGCCATCTGGCCCTGGACTTCTGTTTGCTGGGAGTGTTTTGATTATCTACTCAATCCATTGCTGGTTATCAGTCTGTTCAAGTTTTCCATTTCTTCCTGTTCTAGTTTTGGTAGTTTATATGTTTCTAGGAATTGTCCACTTCTTCCAGGTTATCCAATTTGTTGGCATATAGTTTTTTATAATTACATCTTATAATTGTTTGTATTTCTCTAGTGTTGGTTGTTATTTCTCCTCTTTCATTTGTAATTTTATTTATTTGGGTCCTTTCCCTTTTCTTTTTGGTAAGTCTTGGTAGAGGTTTATCAATTTTATTATATTTTTTTCAAAAACCAGCTCCTGGTTTCTTTGATATCTTTTATTTTATTTTATTTTACGTTTACTCTCTACATCACTTATTTCTGCTTTAATCTTTATTATTTCCTACCTTCTGCTGTCTTTAACCTTCATTTGTTGTTCTTTTTCTTGCTCCTTTAGGTGTATGGTTAGGTTGTTTACTTTAAGTTTTTTCTTGCTTGGGAGGAGCACAAAATCAGGACTTTTAAAAGTCTGCTCCAGGGATGCCTGGGTGGCTCAGTTGGTTAAGCGGCTGCCTTCGGCTCAGGTCATGATCCCAGCGTCCTGGGATCGAGTCCCACATCGGGCTCCTTGCTCCGCAGGGAGCCTGCTTCTCCCTCTGCCTCTGCCTGCCTCTCTGTCTGCCTGTGCTCGCTCTCTCTCTCTCTCTAACTAATAAATGAATAAAATCTTTAAAAAAAAAAAAAAAGTCTGCTCCAGTGAGGGACATTGCTCCAGAGGTAAAACCGGGGTGAAGCCCACGTGGGGTCAGCATGGCCCCAGGTCCGGCGGGGTCACAGAAGGATCAGGGGTGTCTGAGTGTTGCAGAGCTCGCAGGTATTAGAGTGGGGAAGCCGGCTACAGAGATAGAGCCGAGGAGTGAGCTCTCAACATGGGGTTACCTTGAACCATAGTCCATGGTACCACTGCTCTGTGAGTGGGGTCCCCACAAGATCCAGGGAGACACCCCCTGGAAGAGCTCAGGGAACTGTGGGGTTTGGAGACTCAAGGCGGAGCTGTGTGCCAGAGACAGAAATGCTTGGTCACAGGCTGGGTGAGGCTGGAGCCCGGCTGGAGACCAGGGAGACGGGAGTGATTGAGCACTTTTCTCTGAGGGCACACTGAGGAGTTGGGTCCTGAGCTCTCGGCTCCTCCCGGCCAGAGATTGGGAGACTGCCATTTTCATTCCTGTCCTCCAGAAATCTATGGAAAGTGTTCAGGGAACAAAAGCTCCTGAAAGCGAACTTGAGTGGATTACTTAGCCTGGCCCTTGGTAAGGGCAGTGTAATTGCACCTCAGGCAAAGACACTTGAGAATCACTACAACAGGCCCCTCGCCAGAAGATCAAGAAATCCAGCCAAGACCAAGTTCATTTACCAAGGAGAACAGCAGAATTCCAGAGGAGGAGAAAGCAAAGCACGAAACACATGGCTTTCTCCCCATGATTCTTTAGTCTTGCAGTTAATTAATTATTTTTAATTTTATTTTTTTTCTTCTGCTAAATTTGTTTTAACTTTTACCCTTTCCTCTTTTAATGTTTTTTAATTAGTTTGTCTTAACAATACCATTCATTTAAAAAAATAATAATAATATTTTTGAACCTTCCTTCTTATAGTCATATTTTATCCTTCATTGTATCTACCTTTATTTTTGGCATACACATAGGGTTTTTTCTTCTAAAAAATTGGTGGTACAACTTCTTTTAATAGATCAAAATATACCCGTAATCTAGCTCCAGGCTTGTTCTGGTCTCCAGCCTGAGCAAATTCTCTCCACTATCTTTTTCTTTATTCTCCCAACCAACTTACTTTATCAACTCCTTATTTAGGAATTTAAAAAGATTTTGTTTTTCATCTTTACAAATATATTCCATCCTTTCATTGTTTTACCCTTGTATATGTTTTTCATTCTTTAAAATTTAGGGAGGTAGTTTCTTCTAAGAGACCAAAATACTCCCCAAATTAAGTGGGTGACCCTATTCTAGTCACCAGTCTAATATATATTTTTTCTTTTTTATATTATTTTATTTGTTTTCTTTTTTTAATATTTTTTTGAACTTCTTTTTACCCCCTCTTTCCCCCCCCCACAATTTGGGGTCACTTCTAATTTGGTTAAAGCACATTTTCCTGGGGTCTTTGCCACCCTTTCAGTATTTTATTTGCTCCTTCATATATTCTTATCTGGACAAAATGACAAGGCAGAAAAACTCACCACAAAATAAAAAAGAACAAGAGGCAGTACCAAAGGCTAGTGACCTAATCAATACGGACATTGGTAACATGTCAGATCTAGAGTTCAGAATGATGATTCTCAAGGTTCTAGCTAGGCTCGAAAAAGGCATGGAAGATATTAGAAAAACCCTCTCAGGAAATATAAAAACCCTTTCTGGAGAAATAAAAGAACTAAAATCTAATACAGTTGAAATAAAAAAAGCTATTAAAGAGGTGCAATAAAAAATGGAGGCTCTTATTGCTAGGATAAATAGGTAGAAGAAAGAATTAGTGATATAGAAGACCAAATGACAGAGAATAAAGAAGCTGAGCAAAAGAGAGACAAACAAATACTGGACCATGAGGGGAGAATTTGAGAGATAAGTGACACCATAAGATGAAACAACATTAGAATAATTGGGATTCCAGAAGAAGAAAGAGAGATGGGAGCAGAAGGTATATTGGAGAGAAATTTTGTAGAGAATTTCCTTAACATGGCAAAGGGAACAAGCATCAAAATCCAGGAGGTGCAGAGAATCCCCCTCAAAATCAATAAAAATAGGTCCACACCCCATTAACTAATAGTAAAATTTACAGGTCTTAGTGACAAAGAGAAAATCTTGAAAGCAGCCCAGGAAAAGGAGTCTGTAACATACAATGGTAAAAATATTAGATTGGCAGCAGACCTATCCACAGAGACCTGGCAGGCCAGAAAGAACTGGCATGATACATTCAGAGCACTAAACGAGAAAAACATGCAGCCAAGAATGCTATATCCAGCTAGGCTATCATTGAAAATAGAAGGAGAGATAAGCTTCCAGGACAAACAAAAACTGAAAAAATTTGCAAACACCAAACCAGATCTACAGGAAATATTGAAAGGGGTCCTCTAAGCAAAGAGAGACCCTAAAAGTAGTAGATCGGAAAGGAACAGAGACAATATACAGTAACAGTCACCTTACAGGCAATACGATGGCACTAAATTCCTATCTTTCAATAGTTACCCTGAATGTAAATGGGCTAAATGCCCCAATCAAAAGACACAGGGTATCAGAATGGATTAAAAAAAAAAGAAAAAGAGAGAAAAAAAAAAAAAACATCAATATGCTTCCTACAAGAAACTCATTTTAGACCCAAAGACACCTCCAGATTTAAAGTGAGGGGGTGGAAAACAATTTATCATGTTAATGGACTTCAAAAGAAAGCTGGAGTGGCAAACCTTATACCAGATCAATTAGATTTTAAGCCAAAGACTATAATAAGAGATGAGGAAGGACACTACATCATACTCAAAGGGTCTGTCCAACAAGAAGATCTAACAATTTTAAATATCTATGCCCCAAACATGGGAGCAGCCAACTATATAAACCTATTAATAATAAAATCAAAAAAACACATCGACAAGAAAACAATAATAGTAAGAGACTTTAACACACCCCTCACTGAAATGGACAGATCATCCAAGCAAAAGATCAACAAGGAAATAAAGGTCTTAAATGACACACTGGACCAGATGTACATCACAGATATATTCAGAACATTCCATCCCAAAGCAACAGAATACACATTCTTCTCTAGTGCCCATGGAACATTCTCCAGAATAGATCACATCCTGGGTCATAAATCAGGTCTCAACCAGTATCAAAAGATTGGGATCATTCCCTGCATATTTTCAGACCACAATGCTCTGAAGCTAGAACTCAATCACAAGAGGAAATTTGGAAAGAGCCCAAATACATGGAGACTAAACAGCATCCTTCGAAAGAATGAATGGGTCAACCAAGAAATTAAAGAAGAATTGAAAAAATTCATGGAAACAAATTATAATGAAAACACACTGGTTCAAAATTTGTGGAACAGGGGCGCCTGGGTGGCTCAGTGGGTTAAAGCCGCTGCCTTCGGCTCGGGTCATGATCCCAGGGTCGTGGGATCGAGCCCCGCATCAGGCTCTCTGCTCTGCGGACAGCCTGCTTTCTCCTCTGTCTCTCTCTGCCTCTCTGCCTGCTTGTGATCTCTGTCTATCAAATGAATAAATAAAATCTTAAAAAAAAAAATTTGTGGAACAAAGCAAAAGGTAGTCCTGAGAGGAAAATATATAGTGATACAAGCCTTTCTCAAGAAACAAGAAAGATCTCAAATACACAACCTAACCCTACACCTAAGGAGTTCGAGAAAGAACAACAAAGAAAGCCTAAACCGAGCAGGAGAAGAGGAATCATAAATATCAGAGCAGAAATCAATGAAATAGAAACCAAAAAAACAATAGAACAAATCAATAAAACTAAGAGCTGGTTCTTTGAAAGAATTAATAAGATTGATAAACCCCTGGCCAGACTTATCAAGAACAAAAGAGAAAGGACCCAAATAAATAAAATCATGAATGAAAGAGGAGAGATCACAACCAACACCAAAGAAATACAAACAATTATAAAAACATATTATGAGCAACTCTACACCAACAAATTTGACAATCTGGAAGAAACGCATGCATTCCTAGAGACATATAAATGACCACAACTGAACCAGGAAGAAATAGAAAACCTGAACAGACCCATAACCAGTAAGGAGATTGAAACAGTCATCAAAAATCTCCAAACAAACAAAAGCCCAGGGCCAGATGGCTTCCTAGGGGAATTCTACCAAACATTTTAAGTAGAATTAATTCCTATTCTCCTGAAACTGTTCCAAAAAATAGAAATGGAAGGAAAACTTCCAAACTCATTTTATGAGGCCAGCATCACCTTGATCCTAAAACCAGACAGGATCCCATCAAAAAAGAGAATTACAGACCAATATCCTTGATGAACATAGATGTGAAAATTCTCACCAAAATACTAGCCAATAGGATGCAACAGTACATTAAAAGGATTATTCACCATGACCCACCAAGTGGGATTTATTCCAGAGTTGCAAGGTTGGTTCAACATCCGCAAATCAATCAATGTGATACAATACATTAATAAAAGAAAGAACAAGAACCATATGATACTCTCAATAGATGTTGAGAAAGCATTTGACAAAGTACAGCATCCCTTCCTGATCAAAACTCTTCAAAGTGTAGGGATAGAGGGCACATACCTCAATATTATCAAAGCCATCTATGAAAAACCCACCACAAATATCATTCTCAGTGGAGAAAAACTGAAAGCTTCTCCACTAAGGTCAGGAACACGGCAGGGATGTCCATTATCACCACTGCTATTCAACATAGTACTAGAAGTCCTGGCCTCAGCAATCAGACAACAAAAAGAAATTAAAGGCATCCAAATCAGCAAAGAAGAAGTCAAACTATCACTCTTTGCAGATGATATGATACTATATGTGGGAAACCCAAAAGACTCCACTCCAAAACTGCTAGAGCTTGTACAGGAATTCAGTAAAGTGTCAGGATATAAAATCAATGCACAGAAATCAGTTGCATTTCTTTACACCAACAAGAAGACAGAAGAAGGAAAAATGAAGGAGTCTATCCCATCTACAAATGCACCCCAAACCATAAGATACCTAGGAATAAACCCAACCAAAGAGGCAAAGAATCTATACTCAGAAAACTATAAAGTACTCATGAAAGAAATTGAGGAAGACACAAAGAAATGGAAAAATGTTCCATGCTCCTGGATTGGAAGAACAAATATTGTGAAAATGTCTATGCTACCTAAAGCAATCTACACATATAATGCAATCCCTATGAAAATCCCATCCATTTTCTTCAAAGAAATGGAACAAATAACCCTAAAATTTATATGGAACCAGAAAAGACCCCAAATCGCCAAAGGAATATTGAAAAAGAAAGCCAAAGTTGGTGGCATCACAATTCCAGACTTCAAGCTGTATTACAAAGCTGTCATCATCAAGACAGTATGGTACTGGCACAAAAACAGACACATAGATCAATGGAACAGAATAGAGAGCCCAGAAATAGATCCTCAACTCTATGGTCCACTAATCTTCAACAAAGCAGGAAAGAATGTCCGATGGAAAAAAGATAGCCTCTTCAACAAATGGTGTTGGGAAAATTGTACAGCAACATACAGAAAAATGAAATTGGACCATTTCCTTACACCACACATGAAAATAGACTCAAAATGGATTAAGGACCTTAATGTGAGACAGGACTCCATCAAAATCCTTGAGGAGAACACAGGCAGCAATCTCTTCGACCTCAGCCGCAACAACTTCTTCCTAGGAACATCGCCAAAGGCAAGGGAAGCAATGGAAAAATGAACTACTGGGACTTCATCAAAATCAAAAGCTTTTGCACAGCAAAGGAAACAGTCAACAAAACCAAAAGACAACTGACAGATTGGGAGAAGATATTTGCAAACAACATATTAGATAAAGGGCTAGTATCCAAAATCTATAAAAAGCTTAGCAAACTCAACACCCAAAGAACAAATAATCCAATCAAGAAATGGGCAGAGGACATTAACAGACATTTTGGCAAAGAAGACATGCAGATGGCCAACAGACACATGAAAAAGTACTCAACATCACTCAGCATCACACAGAGAAACCACAATGAGATACCACCTCACACTAATCAGAATGGCTAAAATTAACAAGTCAGGAAATGACAGATGTTGGCAAGGATGTGGAGAAAAGGGAACTCTCCTATACTGTTGGTGGGAATGCAAGCTGGTGCAGCCACTCTGAAAGCAGTATGGAGGTTCCTCAAAAAGTTGAAAATAGAGCTACCCTACCACCCAACAATCACACTACTGGGTATTTACCCTAAAGATACAAACGTAGGGATCCGAAGGGGCACGTGCACCCGAATGTTTATGGCATCAATGTCCACAATAGCCAAACTATGGAAAGAACCTAGATGCCATCAACAGATGAATGGATAAAGATATGGTATATAATGGAATACTGTGCCACCATCAAAAGAAATGAAATCCTGCCATTTGCGATGACGTGGATGGAACTAGAGGGTATTATGCTTACAGAAATAAGCCAATCAGAGAAAGACAACTATCATATGATCTCCCTGATATGAGGAAGTGGAGATGCAACATGGGGGGTAGGGAGGGTAGGAGAAGAATAAATGAAACAAGATGGGATTGGGAGGGAGACAAACTATAAGAGACTCTTAATCTCACAAAAAAAACTGAGGGTTGCTGGGGAGAGGGGTGTCCGGAGATGGTGATGGGGTTATGGATATTGGGGAGGGTATGGGCTATGGTGAGTGCTGTGAAGTGTATAAACCTGGCAATTCACAGACCTGTACCTCTGAGGCTAATAATACATTATATGGTTATAAAAAAATATAAAATTAAAAAAAAAGATTTTTCTTGCTTGATGTAGGTCTATATCGCTTTATTGTTCCCTCCTAGGACCACTTTTGCTGCATCCCAAATGTTTTGGTCTTTTGTGTTTTCATTTTCATTTGTTTCCATGTATTTTTTATTTCTTCTTTAATTTCCTAGTTGACCTAGTCATTGTTTATCAGCATGTTATTTAACTTCCATGTATTTGTGGTCTTTCCAGGTTTTTTCTTGTAGTTCACTTCTAGTTTAATAGCATTGTGCTCAGAAAATATACATGGTATGACTCTTATCTTGTATTTGTTAATGCCTATTTTGTGGCCTAATATGTGATCTATTCAAGAGAACATTCCAAGTACACTTGAAAAGAGTGTGTATTCTGCTGGTTTAGGATGGAATGTTTTGAATATATCTGTTAAGTCCATCTGGTTCAGTGAGTCATTCAAAGCCATTGTCTCTTTGTTGATTTTCTGTTTAGATGATTGTCTACTAATGTAAGTGGGGTATTAATGTCTCCTGTTATTATTGTATTATTACTTATTAGTTCCCTTATGTTTATTATTAATTGTTTTATATGGGTTCTCCCAAGTTGTGTGCATAAATATTTACAATAGTTATAACTTCTTGTTGAATTGCTCCCTTTATTAGTATACTGTTACAGTATTTGTTTTAAGGTTTAGTTTGTCTGATATAATTATTAACTCTCTCTTTCTTCTGACATCCGTTTACATGACAAATATTTCTCCATCCCCTCACTTTCAATCTGCAGGTGTCTCTCAGTCTGAAAGGAGTTTCTTATAGGCAGCATATACATGGGTCTTATAAAATATATATTTTTTAATCCATTCTGATATCCTATACCTTTTGACTGGAGCACTCAGTGCATTTATATTCAAAGTAATTATTGATAGGCATGTATTTATTGCCATTTTATTAGTTGTTTTGTGATTGTTTCTGGAGATTTTCTCTGAATCTTCTTTAATTTCATGTTTTGCTGATTTTCTTCACTGATGTATTTGGATTTCTTTATTGTTTGCATATTTATTAGTGGCTTTTGATATATGGCTACCATTAGTTTTGTATATAATCTCCTCTGCATATTAAGTTGTATATTAAGTTGGTCTTTTAAGTTTGAACTCATCCTTTTTTTCTTCTCCTCCTTACCTTTTAAGTATATGCTATTATATTTTATATATTTTGTTGTGAGTTCTTGTCACATTGTGAGTTACTGTCACTTTTGGCTAATCCTTTCCACTCAAAGAGTCCCCTTTAATGTTTTTTCCAGGAATTGTTTAATGGTCATGAACTTGTTTAGTTTTTGTTTGACTGAGAAGTTCTTTATCTCTCCTTCTATTCTAATTATGGTCTTACAGTTACAGTATTCTTGGCTAGAGACTTTTTCCATTTAGTACATTGAATATATCATGCCACTCCCACCTGGCTTCCCAAGTTTCCATTGAAAAATCTCCTGCTACTGTTATGGGTTGTCCCCTGTAAGTTAATGATGTCTTCTGTCTTGTTGCTTTAAAGCTTTTTTTTTTTTTTTCTCTACCACTATATTTTCATGAATTTAACCATACTAAGTCTTGGTGTGGGCTTGCTTTTGTTGATCTTGATGGGAATTCTCTGTGCCTCCTAGATCTGGATGTTTGTTTCTTTTCCCTAGAATAGGGAAGTTTTCAGCTATTATTTCTTCAAATAAATTTTCTGCCCCCCCCTTTCTCTTCTTCTGGGAGGCTTATAATATGAATGCTATTATATTTAATGGAATTCCTAAGTCTGTTTGCATTTTGCATAATCCTTTCTCTGTCTTGTTCAGCTTTGTTGCATTCCATTACTTTGTCTTCTAAGTTATTAATTCATTCTCCTGTTTTTTTCCAGCCCGCTGTTCTTTGCATCAGGCCTATTTCTAATCTCATTTATTGCACTTATCTCTGATTCTTCTTTTAACTCTTTCCTTTATGGTAAAAATCTTACTGGTATCTTCCATTCTTAAGCCAAGTTGGTATTCTTATGACCATTGATTTAACTTCTCCATCAGACATGTAACTTATATCTGTTCTGCTTACAGCTCTGGCCATGGCCTTATTTTGTTCTTTCATCTGAGATAAATTCCTCCATCTTGGGATTTTGTCTGTCTCTGCCTTCTTCTGTGTGTTAGAAAACCCAGTTATGTTTGCTGACCCTGAAAGTAGTGGCTATATGAAGAAGAGGTCATGTAGTGCCCAGGGTCTGGCACTTCAGGGATTGTCTACACTGTGTGTTGCATGTGCTCTACTCTTGTGTTCTGGCTGCTCTATCCTTCAGGCCAGTCATCTGCAGAGGATCTCCCTGCCTGTTGTGGGCAGTGTTTTTCCCTACCCTGAATGTGGAGAGTTTTAATTAGGTGTGCTATAGTCTGCTTGTGAAATGAGAACTGTCACCACCTCCATCTGGTCAGGAGACCTGGTGTGGGCAGGGGTTTGTGCTGGTCTTCTGTGGGAGTCCCCACTGTACTGGGACTGAGGCAAGGGTGATTGAGAAGGGCACTTCTACCACAGCTCAAGAGGGGTGATGCTTGAAGTAAGCAAGTTAGGCAGCCTGTGTTCATGCTGCTCTGTTTCCTTAGGTGGCTCTGTTTATGCTGAGGGGCAGGGAGGGGAAATAGCACTGGCCAGCTTCTTTGTTCCCAGAGATGTGTCTCCATGAATGCTGCCTCTTTGGGACACAACTCTGAAAAGAGCAAATAACCTTCCCACTGTGTGCCCCAGGTATTCTTCAGATCACTGTTTCCATGCTGTATGTCTGCAGATTGTCTGCCTGCCTTCTCTCCAAAAACAGTGTAGTGTCTTTCGGGCTTTATCTCAACCAAGCATGCTGAACTTTAAAACTCTAGGCTTTAAGCCCAGCTGGTTGCAAGAATTCATGAAATTCACCCCTAAGGTTTTCCAAAACAGTGGTTATGGTGAAACATTCTCCTTATGTGTTCCTCAGTGTGCTCCTCTCTCTGTCTCTTTCTCTCCCTCTCTCTCTCTCCCTCTCTCAGCCTTCTCTTTAAAAATAGCTCCCTATGCTCTAGAGCAGCCAGGATCTATTTTTCCCCTAAAACATGTCTCTATACTTCTTACATTCTTTGGTGTACCTTCTTTTCCCCCTTTAGCTGTAGAGTTTGTTCTGTCAGTCTTCAGGTCAATTTCTGGGGTATTTAGGATGACTTAATGTTTATCTAGTTGTATTTGTAGGACAAGGTGAGCCTAGGGTCCTCCTACTCTGCCACCATCTTCCTGTCTCCTTCCTGACTATTTTCCCAGCCAATATATTCTCTTTAAAAATTCCCTTTTCAGTAAGGGAATAAAGATAACTTTTTTGTTGCTTTTACTCTCCCAATGTGTCTGTTTTTTGCCGAAATATTACTTTTTTGTTAAGCAATATATGATCTGCTTATAAGAATTATAAAGTTATACTCCTCCTATGATTTCTTTAAATTTACTTTTTTAGTATATTCTCAAATCCCCATGCCTTCTTAATGTAAATTTTTAACATATAAGAAAAGCAGTAGTCATATTTGGAGATCAACTTGTAAAAAGGTAAAAGTGGAAATAAATCTTTAGAAAATGTAATTAGGAGACTACATTTTCAGAAGCAAAACTTCATCATGAAAGGACATAGATATGTAATACCCATAAATCTCAATTTATTGAATTCCTTCCATCAATAGTTGCATCAATATTAACTTGTGAATATTAATGTCTTCCTTTGCGTAATACATATAGCAACACATATTGAATTTCTGTCAATTTATTTCTAAATGTTTCTAAATATTATAAATTTTTTAAAGACAACTGTTAGTAATACAAAAATAGTATGATTCAGGAAAGCCATCCCAGAGCTTCTTGTATTTTAACCTATACATGTTTGAGTATAGGTGCAAGATTCTGACGAGTGTTGCATTTAGCAGCTAGTTCTTCCCCCCCTTTAGCATGAAATCAAGCCATTTTCTCAGCCTTGAGCGTATAATAATAGTTGCTTCCATCACTTCTATTTTCTCAAATTTCATTTGTAACTCAAACAATGAAAGTAATTTGCTTTCAAAAAATTGTATTTTGAAGCCACTCAACCTTTTGAAGAAAATTCTTTTTCACAATCATCTCTCAATTTTTTTTTCTCATAGAACTTTAAAGCTTTTTAATGATTTCTATTTTTCCTTTCCTAGTTTTGGCTTACTATTTCTGTTGCCTAGGGCATCATAAACATGATTGTGATTGACCTTCTCAAAAACATGTGTCTTGGTTAATGTGATATGTGCTCTCAGCACATATTAATTCAGAGTTCTATGGACCATGGACCTAAAACTTAAGGGTATTTCCACTAGGAAGCATCTTTGCATTTTTGCTAGTATAGCAAAAACTTGGAGAGTTTGGAGAACTGGAAATTTTCAGAAGTTTTAAAAAATGACAACTCTGTTCAAATTTCTACCAGATAATAACCATATAGCTTCCAGTACAACTAATAAAATAGAAATTTTCTTGGAAGTAGAAACATAAAAAATATAAGGTCTAAAAGTTGTAGATCCCTAGCTCAACTTACATATATTTTTTAAGATTTTATCTATTTATTTGACAGACAGAGATCACAAGTAGGCAGAGAGAGGAGGAAGCAGGCTCCCC